>CAUJNA010003230.1:577500-615000 GCA_963377175.1 Effrenium voratum
CCGATTGAGACGCTTCTGCGGTTTCTAAACCGACCGCCCAATGTTCAGAGGGAAACCTTTCTTGCTGTCCATGACAAGCGCATTCTGATATGACTTGTGGTCAGTTGTTCATTTTGGAGGAAGGGGTGGCAGGCTCCCAATGATGATTCTCAACGATACTGTTTGTGGCTCATGCTTGAATACTGCTCCAGGAATGTCTCGTCGGTAGTGCTGGTGCTGCTGCTGGTGCTGCTGGTGCTGGCGCTGGTGGTGGTGGTTGTGGCCACCGCCACCACAACCAGCCCCACCACCGGCACCAGCACCAGCACACCACCACCAACACCACCAACACCAGCAACACCACCCACCACCCACCACCACCACAACCGCCACCACCTCCAGCAGCAGCAGCAGCAGGAACAACAACAGCAGCAGCAGCAACAACCACAACAACAACAACAACAACAACAACAACAACAACAACAACAACAACAACAACAACAACAACAACAACAACAACAACAACAACAGCGGCGACAGCGGCGACAGCGGCGACAGCGGCGACAGCGGCGACAGCGGCGACAGCGGCGACAGCGGCGACAACAACAACGCAGACTGCAGCCTCCGCAGGAGCAGCAGCAACGACATCCACCACCAACAACAACAGCAGCAACAACAACAGCAGCAGCAGCAACAACCACGACCTCAACCACAACCGCCACCACCACCAGAACCACAACCACAACAGCAACAACGCCAATGACAGCAACAACAGCAACACTGGCAACAACCCCAACAACTGCAACAACAACAAAAACAAAATGGAGCAACAACCGCAACCACAACGACAACGACAGCAACCACAACCACAACAAGTGCAAGAAGAAAAATGAACAAAAGCAACCACAACAACCACAACCACCACAATTTCGACCACTTCCAAAAGCACAACGACAACACCAACAACCAACACAACCACGACAACAACAACAGCAACAACAGAAATAGAATCAGCAACATCACCAGCACCGGCAGCAGCAGCAGCAGCAGCTGTGCGAGCACAGAAGAGCAGCTCAAAACTCAAAGCAAGCGGTCTTCCTAGTGAACTCATGCCGGCGCCCTTGATTTTGTGTGTGAACGTTAGAATTCTGGCGATGGTGCGAATGATCACACGGTGGGAGCCCTTGTGATTGGGGTCCTAATATCATCAGCACGTGACGAGTCACCTTTCATGTGACGCTGGGATTCTTGTCTTTGTGACATAGTGGAAGGCGGAATCAACACATGTGAGCGTTTGGGTCATAGTGGAATCAACGCATGACGGCGTGCGAGTGCGGACATGTTGGTCATGGTGGAACCATTGCACGATGGTGCCCTGGTAATTGAACCGTACCATGTTGCAATCAACACATGCTGGTTGCCCTTGCGTGTGAATGTTAAAGTTTGGGTCATAGCGCTGTCGTAGTGCAGAAGGCACATAGGAGGTCCGGCGCCAACGAACATGCTCCTTTGTGTGGCCTTGCCCATGGGGCAGCGCCGCCAAGGTGGCGCGCAGTCTGATGGAAACGGAACCAACAACAAAGACAGCGGAACACAAGGGGCGGAGCATCCATGACTTAATTTCGCTGCTTTTTGGTGCCCCAACCCCCTCCGCAAATCACATGTTTTTAAATGTAGCCCTTCTTGTTACAAGTCCGCAAAGACATGGCTGAGGTTGTGGGGGCCGAAGCTCAGTACCAGGATGCAAGGAAGAAGTGGCGCGCGCACTCGGTGAGGTACAGCACGCAGCAGCGCCCTGGCATATGCCACGCTTTTGTGGCTCAAACATACGATGTTCAGAGCTTAGGTTCTAGATCGTGGTTTCCCGTGCTGCAAGAATTCAATATCATACCAAAAGGAACCCCCGGGATTTGGCGCACATGATTTTGTGAAGGCTACTGTACCACCAGCAAAAAAGTACGTAGGCACCATTCAAAGCCAAACGGAGTATGATTGTGTATAACAAAATTACTTTGTTTCGAACAATCCCCACCCAATAAGTTTGCCTGGCTACACCAGACAGCAACCACACGCGACAGAAAGTCAATCCGACTGCGCGGTGGGCGCCGTGGCCTGCTCGACGGCAAGGAAACTCAGTCAAACCAAAATGGAACCAAGGCAGCGCTGACCCCCGATCACTGGCAGCCTTAGCTGTTGTCGAAATCACGCTTGCTGTTTGCGGAGACTCCCTTCATCGGGGCACTCCGATTCTTCGAGGTGGGGTTTCTTCAGTTCAGAGTCCCTGGCCCTGTCTCCCTAGCAAAGCTGCAAAATGCAAAGGTTTTTTTTGTTACTGGGCCGCTGGACTTGTGCCTTCTATGATAATCTGAGCTGCTGGCTGGTTCGAAAAGCGCAGTACCCATTGTGCCCAAATCAAGGCGAGGGCCCAAATTCAAAGCAATGCACAATTTTCAAAACAGAATGCAAGTAGCCCAGCACTCGCATCCGATTTTTTGTAGGCAAAGGCTCGGTGCCTGAAAACTAGCAGCTTGCAAGCCCTGGCACGAAAAACGTTGATCACCCTCAACCTTGTATGCCATGACATGACAAGGTGACGAGGCAACAACCTGTCAAACAAATGGGCAAGCAGGGCATGACAGAAGGGCTTCCCAATCAACGTGGCCAAAAGGCTCATCACCAACAAACTAGAGGTTCAAAGGCCCCCAATCTGCAAAGCAAAACTTTGGTTTGAGTCTGCAGGACATGTGTCACGAACAAGTGGCCCATTGCAGCAAAATCAAAACTTGCCAAGCAAGGTGTTCAGCGTCAGGCCTCTCAACTTGCAACAAAATGGCCCATCACCAAACAGCACTCAGTCAGCAAAACCTGGCACCCTGAGCAGCTGGAGTCTTGCACAAAAGGATGAAGGATCAACTTGGGTTGCGCAAGAAGGCTTGCCAGCTTCAGGGCTTTGGCGTTGCAAGAAGCTCGTCAGGCCTCTCATACGAAAAAGGCGCGCGCAACATTGCACAAACTGGAAGTTCTACAGGCGTGAAGCTGCAACGCCAGCGAACCCCTGACTTGTGCCAGCGAACCACAAACCCCCAAAATGCAAATCCTGTCGCCGTGGAAGGCTGTTACATGCACCGCAACACGCGGCACCATTCTGCGCAATGCTACTGCAAGCTATCTAGCGCTACAGCAAGCTACATGTTTCAAAGCGCGAAACCACAGGGAAAGGCCTAAAATTCAGAAGCCCTGGGGCAGCCAAGGGCTTCAAGTCAGCCATGGCCTCAGAGAATTAGGGCCACGCCACGGCAAACAGCCTGTCACAAGCACTGTCGCAGCTGTTTGTCACATCTGTCTGCTGCAATCTGTCGGCAGGTGGGCTGGTTGTGGCGGTCGGATTGCCACTAAAATTCTGACAGCCCCAACCGTCGGGTGGGGAAGCACATGCTGACTCATGGTACCACAGGCCTCAAGCACAAGAAGACGCAAAACAAAAGATAAGCTTTTGGCCAGCTCAGCGGTTTTTTGGAATAGCTGAATACTTGTCAGCAGACGCGTGTGTCCTTGCTTCTTCAGTAAGTAGCCAAAAGCAGTCGCTGAGGAACGCGTTGGCGTGTTTGTGTTTCACTCCGTCACTGGCTGCGGCCCCAAGCCTGATTGCTTGTCCAGTAGCTCAGCTACGAATCGCAGCAACCTCGCATAAGGCATCGCCCAGAGTTCCTTGCTCCGGGCGTGCATTTCTTGTTTTAGGCTTGTAAATGATTCTTACTCATACGTGAGCCCCAGGCACCACGCGCTCGTGGGGCTGCCGAACCTCTATGCCAAAGTGGTAGGACCGCCGGGCCCAGAGCCCAATCTTGGAGACTTCAAGGAGAAGAGAATCTCCAAGCCTCTCGGACTGCGCTTGTTGTTTTTTTCATGCGGAAAACGAGGACTTGGACCTTTTTGCTTGTGAGAAGCAAGGAGTTGGACCTTGCATGGGCAGATATCCTGCTACGTTTAGGTTTATTGGACCCACCGGCACAGCTGTGTTTTATCGTGTTTTCCAACTTCAGGCGAGCCTAGAGACAGATACCCAAAGTGCTTCCAAGGATTGTTCTAAGAGCACCGGGCAACTGGTCCAACTCCAAACAAATCGGCAGGTTTCTTGATAGCCCGAAACCAGACTCAGACAAACCCCCGGTTGGACCCGTGATGAACGTCCCTTAGTTGTGAATTGTGGTGATCAAGCCTTTCAGGACCTTTTACGGAGTGCGGATCCCATCGATGGCTTAACATGTTGTGTTTTGTCCGGGCCACATTTAAACATGTGCAACACCAGGGTCAGTGAACCGGTATGTGACTTCTAGCCAGCCCACTAATGAAGCGGGAACACTCCATGTCACAAATTGACCTGGGCTGATCCCCGGATCAGGGACGTGCAAATCGATGAATGCGCTCGCCTCGCGAACGGCACCAAATGTGTTGGTCTTCCAAAGGGGGACCCTCCATGTCACAAATCGAGTTGGGCTTGAAAGGTTGATCGGAAGCGGCCAGGGAACCCCTGTCCTTGCCAATTCCAAGACCCACTCACACCGCTCGCATGCAATCAATGCTGAGCCTTGGAAAGTGTGTGGATTGCGAGAACCATGGATGAAGTGTTGCGCGTTTGGTTTGATAACGCCGCGGAAGCCCTGCAGAAAAGAAAGCAAATGGAGCTTGAAATGTCGAGGGAGGCTGCGGAAGGTTTGGCCGACACGCAGTGGGCACAGCACAAGCACACCACTCAACTTGGTGGTCAGAAAGGAATCTCAAGTTTTAGTCTCTTTTTTTCCCGAGAACTGAGGGTTCATTGGAGAACTGAGGGATCCCCTTAACTGAGACAAGGATGGCTTGAAGGCAAGAGGGGTCATTGACGCAGCCTTGGAGGGACGCACTATCGGGGTCGGTTTTGGGGCAGCTGCTTGTAATATCTTGTAATTAGCCAGATTTGAGCAACACCATGAAGTCTTCGGGCTGTGGTTATCACGAGAGACTCAACTGGTTCTGGGAGAGCGGTGTTACAGGGTGCAGGGGAGAGCACCAGTAAGCATGCTTCGACCCCGTTCCTCATGTAGCCAACTGATCAAACAGCCAGTCCAAAAAGCAAACAGTCAAGCAAACACAAAAGTTATGTTGCCAAAGTCGCCAAGTAGGCACACAAGCAAACACAAAGACACAGACAAGCAGTCCAAGTAGCCAAGTGGGATACAGAAAGCACATAGACAGGCAGGCAGACAGATAAACAAACACAAAGAAGTGTTTTCCCCTTTGCTTTGATCCCCCACGCGCTGTCCAGCGGCTAGCATTCTCCCGAGGTCCCCAGACCTTACCTCGGAGCGCCTGGTGCGTCGACGCGGGATGCTGCTGAATCGCCTGGAGCAAGTTCCTTTGGAGGAGCCGATCAGAAGTTCCGGAGCCTGTCTTTCCGGAAGACCCATCCAGAGGGGTGGCTGTGCGTCGACTGCGGGATCTGTTGACCTCCCTTTCTTTCTCCCAAGAGTCTAAGTAGGGGGTCGACTTTCGAAATGGGGAGGAAGGCAACGGTATTCTTGCCTAGCCAAGTCCCTGGATCATATTTCTCCTCACAGTTGTGAAAACCTCCTTTCCTAATAAACCAGAACGGAATCCTACTCTGAGTACACACTTGGGATCTCCAAATGGGGATCTATTCAAAACACATCTGGTTTTCCTTCAGCCCTACAAAACGGGTGCTGTCCAACAGACATTCGGCATGTATGTTTTCTCGAAGGGCCCAGTCACCGAAGCAGCATTCCCAGTCCCTGTGTCTCCCAACAGGACGCCACAGGAGATGGACATTCGTTGAGTCTTGCGGACTGGCGCTAGATAATTTGAAGCAGACTCACTTGAGCAGACATGCCGATCAGAATTGCCGATCCCTTCCATTGTCTTCCCCGCTTTTTGTTTCCTTCTTGCGAAAACAAAAGGTACCGTCAACAAGTGACATATCCACATGGCCAGGATGTGTGGTTTCCCTTGGAATCTCCCTTTGGTTTCCCTTTGGTGCAGGGTTGTGGGATCAAGGGAAGGGGGTATCCCCACTGTGATATAAGGGAATCTCCCCCTTTGGGGTCCCTTTGGTCTTCATTTGGTCTCCCTTTGTCCCTTGGGGGGGTTTTTCCTTGGAATCTCTCTTTGGTTAATTATTGTGTCCCTTCGTTGTATTTTCGGTGTCCCTTTGAGTTTTGTGTGTGGTGCCCCCATCCCCAAAGGTTCTGCACAGGACCTGGACCGCCTCCTCATGCCGCCCCTGGAGCTTTTCTACTGGCGCCGTCTCGTGGTGGACGAGCTCCATGAGCCCCTGCGGGCGCAGCCCCGAGCCCGCGGGGCCCGAACCCGACGCGGGTGTGTCCTTTGGGTACCCGTTTTATGGTTGGTTGGAAGGGAGAACAAAAAATTGTACCCTTTTCAAGGGGAAGGAAAAGATCACACGTTGTGTTTTTTGGGGGGGAGCCCCGCATTTTGACTCCACAAATCATTTTAGTTGATATAGGGCTTGAGTGGTCTTATTGCCGAGCACGATCCAGCATCAAAGGACGCTAGGGGCCGGCCTTGTCGTTCCACTCCGTCCAATCGCGAGGCGCTTCGGGATGCGGCCATGTTGCGCCAAGATGTGAAGATCAATGCACCGGCACGGGTCCTGCTTCGTGGCCCAGGGGCTTAGGGAGAACGCGCGGCTGTAGATGGCCGGCTACCTGTTGAGCCACTGTTGGAGGCGTTTTGGGATAGTTTTTGAAGACGACTCTAGCGTTTGCAAGGGTACCCTTGGCTACGAAGTACCCAAATGTATGAAATGGTCTTTTCGGTTGAACATAAAGAGACCTGGAGAAAGTGTAGAACCCCTTTGTGAGGGAGTCTCCTCTTTTTTCCTTCCGGCAGATTCCTCCCTATACGAGAAAGCTTCTCAAGAAGTTGAGTTGCCACACCGGCATGGGGTCTGGATAGGTGTGGAAAGTGATCCCTGTTGGCCGGGATCCAGCTCGGGCCGGTTGCAAAACGTAAGGGCTCTGCTACAATGCGATTTTGGAGAATTTACAGCTGCTAGGCAGGACTGCTCCTTTGTGGAACATGTTCACTGTCTGATCGTCTTCAGTCTTCCTCAAATGCATGGCGCCCAAAAATGGAGCGCGCCAAAGTCGGGTTCTTCTAAGCATTTGTGCTTTGCGGGTTCCATGGGCATCTGAGTAATTACATCTGGGTGAAAGTAAATGGCACAACTTCCCCACGGTTTAGTAGTCTCCTTTACTTACGTCAAGGGAATAGTGCCATCTACTTTTGCTCTTGTATGGATGGGCCATCCAGCAGTTGGGCCACTGATGGCGGGAAGCCACGTGATTCCCTCTTTCGAATGTGGATGTGTTGAGGAGGCTCGCGGCAGATTTGTTATGTAATGTGTCTAGGTCTGGCAAGATGCCCTATAACAGCAGCATGTCATATATACATATATATATATACTTTATATATATATATGATCATATATATATATATATGATTATATATATATGATTATATATATGGTGTTCATATCCGAGTAGATGCTCCATTTCATACGAGCTTCTCTTCTGCAGAGCCAGGAGACAGGTTGGCTTGAGCTTTTTGTAGAAGCAGTGCTATCAACACCACCGGTTGCGAATCTCCGATATCTTCTGTTCCGAAAGCCGAAAGTGACAAAAGAAATTGAGCCCACAGAACACGATCATGGCTTGAGCCCTGAGAGGAAAGACAACGTTGCTGACCACCAAAGAGCAACTGTGCAGCCCTGCCCAGATTGTTTCCAGCACTTGAGATGTCCTTACCCACGCCTAACATGTTCTGACTGGCGCACGCGACTGACTGGAGACTTGACTGATTGTCTGACTGAGTCTCTGAGTGAGTGAGTCACTGAGTGACTGAATGACTCAGTGATGGCTAAGTGCCTGACTGACTATCTGACTGCCTGTCGGACTGGTGTTAAGCTGGTCAGCTGGCTAACAAACCAAATGACGAACTAGCTGTTCCCATCAAGCCAACCAGCTAGCCAGCTAACCAACTAAACAAACAACCGCTACAAAAACCAACCACATAAAGCACAACACTTCAACAAAAGAAGCAGCCGCCCAACCTCTGTTTTCCCCTTCAACTTGGAGCACTTTGTCCAACTTGGCCCCAAAAGAACCCGCCAGCACTCTCCGCACTCCTTTTCTTTGTGCCTTCTTCTTCGCGGATCCTCGCCTCGGATGCGCCGCTCGGCTGCGGGACTCGAGTCGAAGCGAGGCTCCACAACTTCGAGAGCTTCGAGGCGCAGAGCCGCTGGGGGCTGACGGCCACGCCGCCTCTGAGCAGCGCCGCGGAGGTCTCCTTCATGGCGCGGGGGGGAGTCGAGGGAGTCGAGGAGGGATCGAGCAGTTTGGGACAGGAGGGAGAGGTGTGGTCGCTTGGGTTTTTGAGGCTTTAGTTTTATAAGTGCGGCCTTAAAAGGGGAGCAGTAGATTTGGGTGTTAAAGAGTAAAAGGGGGTACAGGGGGGAGTGAAGGTGAGAGGTGGTTTTGAAGGCTCAATTTTTGGCGTACATTGAAAATATGTCGCAACGGGAACAAGAAGAGAAAATTGCGAAAATAATCGGGATGCCCGCTTTGTCTTTATGGATGAAAGGACCCCAAAGGAAACCACACAGTTTTGGCTGGGGCGGTCGCTCCAATTTGGGAGCAATGTTTTTCTTGAGTGTTTACCCTTGAAACGGATTGTCTTTCAGAGGAGTTCAGGGTTTGGGGTTTGAGGGGTCGGGGCACTCTTTTGAAGTGAGCACCCTGGGATACCCAAAGTATCGCTCTTTTTCCGGTCGGTCGGCATGGCTGTGCATTTGAGGGTACCCTTTCTTGGGTTGGTTAGGGAAACCAAAGGAGCCTCAATTGGGTCCGTTTTCAGGGGTCTATTCAACATAACCTTTGTCCCCTGCGCCAAAATTATGCGGCGCGCTTTATCTGGAGGTGGTGTCTTTCTGGGGATGTGAAAGGGGAACCAAATCCAAACCACCCAATCGGGGTGGGGTGAGTTCTCCATTTTTAGGACAAACCTTCACGCAACATATTTCTTTGGAAACAGTGCTCGTTTGAGTTCTGAATGCCAACCGAAGTTTCAGGAAGGTCGACCAAAAGCGAAGGTGGCAGCAAACATACATTCATTTTTCGAGTGTCCATGAGCTGTTCAGATACCACCCATTTTCCCTTTCCTTGAGTAGATGTCCCTTCGATGTCAACCAAAGAAGCGACGTATTCGGATCCACTTCTTCCCACAATCACTGGGCAAGGATGATGTTTTGTGTGTCTTTGGTGAAACACATGATCCACAATCAAACCCCGGGTAGATGAGGTTAGTAAGAGAGACTCCCAGCCATAAATAGCTGCGGCCGCCTTCTCAATTCTTTACATGATTCTGGGTAGACCATTTTGATCAATACCGGGTTTCGATTCTGACATTATGACTCGTACGCCATTAGTCTGATCTTCCAATAAAACCGAGCCAGGCGCGCTTCCATCGAGTCTTTGTGCCGCGGGACAGTGATCTTGAAGCACAGCCGCCCGGTGGAGAGGGCCCGCCCCCCCCCTCCCCCCCCCCCGCCAGAACTGGGCCCGTCAACGTAGGCATCTTGAGTCCTCAGAATCTCAAGGGGGGGTGAAAAATCCCCTTTAAGCAATCTGGAGGATAACTTGGAGGATGTTGTTTTAGTTCACTCAGCGTAAAAGAATGTGACCCCCTCATGGCTTGGAGGGACTGCGCTTGCACTTGTCTGACAGTTGAGGCCTATATCATGATAAAAGTTGAGTTAGGTGGAGTTGCCGAGGGTCGGATCCCTGCATTGTTTGCCTCACCGATTTATGGAGTAATCTCGACTTGACGCTGTGCTTGAACTAGCTTAGGGTGTGGAAGGAGTGGTTGCCACCTTTCGTTTGTCGACAATGATTCGGTTTTAGCACAAAATGGGTGTGTTGTCAACTTGTGGGCGCCCACATCGGTTTCCAGTGTCGAGCGAACAGCTAAGCAAATCACTGTGAGTGCTTTGTTTAGATCCAGGAAGCCGTTATGCCTAGTGGAACCAATTCTTGGCGATGTGTTTGGCCAAGTTTGGAAGTTCAATTAGGTTTTCCAAGCCTCCCCTCAGGTGGGGAATTGCCTCGGTGCCACATGCCCCAGCATGGGGAGACAACACGAGGTTCGGTAAGAGATGGCACCGGGTGCTGAGTTGATACCTTGCTTGGCACTCACTCTTTTCAGGGAAAGGGGCTCTTTGAAAGCGCAGAACGCTACTTGTTGCAGGGGGTTTCCTCATCTTGCTCTCGAAAGGGGCCGACCCCGAGGCCTTAAGCCATGGCCATATTTCAGGGAGGACGTCGGAAAGCTTGCTGTGGCTTTTGACAACCTGCAGAATGATCATAGCCCTTGACATAGATCAATGCCCGCCCGTTAGTGGTTGTTAGCACGACTGGGTTGCCTGCTCCCCAGGGACAGTCTTATCAAAAATTCCTATCAAGTAGTTCCAAATTTGGAACCGCAATGAAAGGCAAAATAATCCTTTTGGAGGGGGAGTAGCATCTTTCAGATTGGGTTGAACTTCTGAACACTCCAGGCACTACTTGGACGAGTTCGTGCGCAGCAATGATCTTGATGTGCAGCTCGGATGGCTTTCTTGTTTTGCGTGATGTGTGTTGCTTTTTTTAGAAGTTGAATACATGCTGTTGTCCAATCACGAGGGTGGGCCAAAGCAGCTCGGGCCAAAATTGTTGTGTTTTTACCACATCACATTACGAATACAGAATGTCGGAGGTTCCTCAGCAAACCTTTTGCGTTTTGCCGGGGAAGGTCGTGGTTCCGGCAGCCTAGTTTTGGCATGACCAGACCTTTGTTGTTTGGAGCTCCTTACATCTAAGATTCCCAAAATGTTTGCAGCCTGGGGTTCAAAAGAAGGCCTGTAAGTGAAACCTGCTTTTCCCGACCTGCTAGCGGTTCTGTGTGTCTATACACAAAAACAACGGCGAATTTATATGTTTAACATGACATACCTCGGTACAAAGATCTTGCAAGGCAGTTCGAGTTACTCGCTTCGGAGCAGAAAGTTTCAAGACTCTTGTCAAATCGGACCAGATTTCAATCTGGTTGGGCAAAAAGTCTGGAGAAGACTCTGCGGGCTTGAGACCCCTGTGTCACTAAGCAGACAATGCGCAAGCTGGACTCTGTGGTTGGACTGTTGGAGAGCGAAGGCAACCTGGAAGGCTCCACATTTGATATGTGCCTTGTTTCTCACGAACTCTGCCGGCAGCCTGGCCCCGTTCTTGCTTTAGAGTGTGAGTAATACTTGTTGTCGAAAGGAATTGCTGTTTCCGGTGGTATCTGTTGGGACGAGTTGGTTCTTTGCCTGAGGCATGCATGTGTAGTACACTCAAAGTATGGATGCAGAGTACAATACGTGTGATCGGTTCTTTCTGTTTTTTGGAAACAACAAATAAACATCGGCAAGCTCCAACCAAACCAAGGAGATGGTTCTCTCCCCCAGTGCTTCCAGTCACCACCAGGGTAGGAATTCACTTATTCGCATCGTGGCCGATTTGTTTTTAGTCACCCACCATGCTGAATTGCTGGACACGGCCCACGCCAATAGCCTGCGGATGTGCTCAGGTCATCCATTCCAATCGAGCACCACCTTGTGGCTGTGCGTCAGACAGGCAGACGGATCAGATGTTTGTGTGTCCGTGTTGATGTTTGTGTTGCTGCTGCTGTCGTTTTGTGAGTTTGTGTTTTGTTTTGTTTTGTTTATTTGCTTGATATCTCGCTTACTTACTTGCTTGCTTGCTTGCTGCACTTGTTTGCTCATATATATATAAGTATATATGTTGCTGTCGAGATTCCGTTATGTGCATGTGTTCCAAGCAGGACAATTACAGGCAGCTCTCGTGGAGATCTTGCGCTCTTCTGTGTGATGCTCGCTTGTGGATTTGGATTGCCTTCAAGATTGTCAGGCAGTCGTTTCTAGGTTACTTGTGTGCGAACTCGAATCTCGCCGGCATTGTGTCCAGCAGACCTTCGTCACGAACATGTGTGTTGTTCGTTTTCTGTATGAATATGTTTCATATGCTTGTGTGTGTGTGGTTGTATGTTGTTGTGTTGTCTTGTGCTGCGTTGTGTTGTGCTGTGCTTTGTTGTGTTGTGTTGTATCAGTGTTTGTTTGTTTGTGTTTTTTGTTTGTTGGTTTGCGAGCTTGTTCGTTTGTGTTTGTTTGTTTGTGTGTTTGTTTGCGTGTTTGTTTGTTTGGTTGTGTTTTTTTTGTGTTTGCTTGTTTGTTTGTGTGTTGGTTTGGTTGTTTGCTTATTTGTCTCTTTGTTTGTTTGTTTGTTTGGTTGGTTGGTTTGTTTGGTTGTTTGTTTGTTTGTGTGTTTGTTTGCTTGTTTGTGTGTTTGTTTGTTTGTTTGTGTGTTTGTTTGTTTGTTTGTTTGTTTGTTTGTTTGTTTGTTTGTTTGTTTGTTTGTTTGTTTGTTTGTTTGGTTGGCGGGCTTTTGGGTTTGTTTGAAATGTTTGCTTGTTTGTTTGTTTGTGTGTGTGTTCGTTGCGCTTTGGTCACATAAGAGATTACTTCCGGCGGAGAGACTAGCAGCTGTTCGCCTGGTTCTGTGTTTGTGGTTGTGTTGGCGGTGCGAACCCTCGTGGCGTCAACGTGCTTAGTTTGGCCCGCCTTGGTTTTTGTTGATCTGCTACTCAGGAAAGGGATAATCGTCATTTGTATTTGGCCTCGCTCACTAGCACAGTCTTGGCTCGCTGCGTTGCGCTTCTCTACTCAAGCTGAGAGAGTAAAGAACGCCTGGTGTTTTAGCCGGGCAAACAACAAAATCTGGAATTCGGTCGTGTCAGCAAGTTCGGGGGCCTTGCGGATTTTCCTTTCGTCTTTGAAAGCCATGGTAAAATAAAGGGCATCACCCCCACCCACCCCACCCACACACACACCCCCCAGCACCCTCCCCCCCCACCCCAAAAAATGGACGGCGAAGGATTCACCGAATCGAAGAAGCCCAATCCGCAGGCAGCGAGCGGGCGCTGTACTTGAACGCTGCCCACGGCCAACCAACTCGTGAGGCGCCGACGCGGGGGCGAGGCTTACATGCATAGGTGTCCTGTTTTCGGTTGTTTTGCTAGAAAAGTAGATGGCGATTCCTGGCTTACCTGGTGGTTTCATCATCTACCAGGGAAACCCATCTATATCTCCAACAAAAACACCTATGCTTACATGGGTTTGGGGAAACGCCTGTGGGGTCTATTCTTCTCCTGGATAGAGTAGATGGATTAGCTGGATTGGATGAATTTGACAAAGTAGATAGATTAGATGGATTAGATGGATTAGATAGATTAGATAGATTAGAGAGTATAGATATAGGTTGGATAGATTAGATAGATTAGATAGGTTGTCTCTTGTTTAGCTGGTGCTTTGTTCGAGAATAGGCTACATGCCACAGCCATATTGAGTTTGGTGCATGGTCATTTTGTTCTCAACATTGACAAGTATTAAGTTTGTATGCATGGGCACGGTAGATCGGGGGATTGATTTCTTCATGCCCCTCATTTGGCCAAGACACCCCAATCTCACCGCTTTGGAGAAGATAACATCAACGAGTGTGGAGTTGTCGGTGTCGGGTTGGTGTGGTTGAGGAGCATCCAGAAAGCTCCCAGACCAGACGATTGCCCTTTTTTGATTGTAGCTCGGCCACCAGCTTGATGGCATGATATGTTCGGGCCAGATTCGTTGAATTCCCCTCTTTGAGATGGTCGAGAAAACAAAAGCAGAGACCAAGCATTGAGGGTCTAACTTTGTTATTGGACAAGAAAGGGAAACCTCCAGACACCTGTTCCAAGAGGGTTTCACCTTGATGACAGATGCAAACATGTATCAGAGAACCTAAATTTGCTGGACATTAGCTCATGGTTCTGTCAGTGTTCAATAGTTTTTAAATTCAATTCTGGCGACCCTTTCCCCACCAACCAGGGATCGACTTTGATCGAGAACTTACTTTCGCTGAGCTTCCGAGCTAAAGACCTACTTTCTGAAATCATGCCCCCTATAGAACCCGTACATACGCATAGAATTTGTTTTCTTTGACTTGATCTTAACCTCGTGTTGTTCTGAACTGCATTTTGTCAACTGGCCAAGAGCTCGACTCGTCGCAGCGCTGTTGATCCGAGGCCATGCTGCAGCTCTGCAACTTCTTCTCCCCGGACGACCGCGACGAGGCCGGGCCCTCGGAGAGATCGGCTTGGGCCCCGATCGGTTTGGGCCCCAAGGTTCGGGCAGCGAGCTCCAAATCGTACGGGCAGCGAGCGCCTAAAATGGAACCCAGAAAAATCGAAGAGTGGACTAAAACCTGCAGTTTTCGGGTGACTTAACGTTATAGCCATGTGAATATCGTATGATTTGTTTTGACTGGGGACTGCAAAAGGATCAAAGCAGCCCCAGCAAAACGGATTCCAGTTCTCATGGGACACCGGTGTGTTGCTTGGGAATCACCAGGAGGCCCACTCTCCCAATTTGCTGCGTCAGCAATCTCCCCTCCCCAGCGGAGACGACGAGACATGACCACCATGTATGTGAACGCCATGCGAGCCTACCCTAATCATCTAGTTGAACCTCAGCTGAAAAATCTACGACCTGCATTACGGCCCATGAGTTGATGCCTTTGATGTGGAACGACCGCAGGGGTTCAGCCTCGTCATGTTGGAAGCCGTTGTGGTGCCGGTGCTCGGCGCCGCCCATGTTTGGCCGAGGACATCGATAATGCCATCAGCAGCACCCGGGAGGACAATGAGCGAGCACTCGAAAAGCATTGCGAGGACGGGCGCCGCGGCTTCCAGGTTCGATTCAGCTGGCAATCTGAAGTCACGAGGCTTGTCAAAAGCCACCTGATGTAGCTCGGTACTTGCACGTGTCACAACCCTTTTTGGGGAACCATGGAGTTCTAGGGCCACCTTCTGTGACACCAAGGGGATCCCTAGTGTTGTAAGGGTTTCTTTCAATCGCACCCGGATTCACACTTACCCCGTTTTACACTGGCCCGTGTAAGGAGGCAGGAGGCTAGAAAGGTTTTTGCGCAACGCGGGATTGTTGCTATCACTTGCTTAACTTGAGAACGCCTGTCCATTGGGGTTTGGCTTGGCGATGCCCTAGAAGATGACGGAGGGACGCGACGGAAAGAAAATCCATTCCCCTTCGTTAGAATCGAACATATTCGGCACGGGAACAAGTTGTTTGCCTCCCGTCATCCACTCTACTGGTCCAGGCACATTCATGCAAGCGAGTTTGTGTGGGGGCCTTGGGTGAGTTGCGCGCAACTTTTCCACACTGCGAAGTGGGTTGTCAGAGGTGTTCAGCAACTTTCAGCCATTGTTCAAGTCGGGAGGGCTCCTGAAAAGTATTTTCTTGAGGTGCCGATACCACCATGTGTGCCAATTTAGGTGACTTCGCTTTGAGTGGCCTGATGTTTAAGACAAATTTTCTAGGGAGCTTGGGTTGGCAGCCACAGCCTTGCTTAGAAAGAGAGACAGTAGGGCCCCCAAGCACCTCAAGGGTGGGTAGGGGGGTGGCGTCAAGGTGTGTTGCACTGGAACGCATAGAAACACGTCAGTTCCACGTCTTTCGTTCGTTGTCATTTGAGCTCTTCAACATCCAAACAACGTCTTGTTTTGCGCCCCGATCGAAATTTGCACGCGCACGCCACTGCCTTTGCGAGGAGATGAGGAAGAACGAGGCCGAGCTGGACAGGCAACGGCCCGGAGGGTCCAAGGCTCACCACTCATTCAGGTTAAGGTGTTCAGGTTGGGGTGCCCGTAGTTTCATGTTTTCTTCGGGTTTTCTTTGGTGTCCTTCTCAATTTCACTTGCAAGCATCCAAGCCAGTTCAATAAAGGATCGCCAAAGTGAGTTTTTCGACAAGGCAGACAATGAAAAAAGGACCCCACAAACAGCGTGCTTGGTTTCCTTGCTGGCCCACACCCGCTTCAGCACCATCCAGGAGTGGGTTATCAATCATTGGGATACATCCGTTTTGAGATGTTTTGACTGCAAGTGGGGGATCATGTCTTCGTGGTGGCTCAACGGTGAGCATTAAGGTGTGTGTTTCTTTTGGCTGTTACAGGATCTGTGTTCCACGGTTACCAGGAGCAGTTTGATTTAATTCTGTGCAAACCATGTGTTACAGGATGTGGACAACGAACCGGACATGTGTCATCAGGGACGGAAGCCCTTCTAGACGGCTGCGGGTTCGCTTCCGCTGAAGCGCTGTCAAGAGTGTCCCTAGCGGTGCAACACAGTGGAATTGCAAGCTTGCTGCCCTTTATGGGTCCCTGCTTCTTTGCAGAGCTTTGGGTTGCTCCGGAATTTATGATGCTCCGGAGTGGTAGATGGCTTTGGTCGCCAACTGTTGGAGCGATGATTAAGCCTTGCAAGGGGACTTGGTTGGGGAGTCCGGCACACTTGAGCACTTGAGCTGCCCCAAAACCTTTTTTTCTTTTTTAGATTGCCCCTTAGCTCGACAAAACCTTTTTGTTGGATTCCTGGATTCCCTTCAAGCCCCATCCAAAGCGAGGAGGGCCAAGCTTGGGTCGGCAGGCTGCTGGACGAGGAAGATGCAAACTTTCCTTCGGCCAAAGACGATGAGGAGGTGAAGAAGAAGAGGGCCGGGTCCCCATTAGACGACCTTCCTGGACAAATTGCCAGGTGTTTTCACCCGACTGGCTGCGTGGTTCTCGCCGGCAACGTAGAAGACCGATGGGTCCGGTGTTTTGCCCCTGTAGCGCACATGAGGCCGCCTCATTCAGCATTTCCGGATGTCCCAACCTATAAAGCAATGAATGTAGCTGCGGAGCTGCAAACTGTTGCAGTGAGAAATGTGCTTTTCATCCCAAAGTCAACTTGCAAAGTGCAGCAACTACCTAATGCCCTCAAAAAGTAATAGTAGTTGTCCTTTTCCAAGATGGAAGCAGACAGGAGGTGTGGTTGTATGATTGTGGCGTAGGCGTCCAAGTGTCTCGCTTGAGTTTGTCGGCCCAACTTGAACCAGGCCCACATGCATCAGCCTTGGCGCGAGCAAAGAAGTGTGTCACTCGGGGTTACATAGGCGGGCCACGTGCCCAGGAGAATTTGTTGTGGAACGCCACAAACCTATGCCAGGATGGAAAGAGCTTCTTTAGTCAGGATTCGTTCTACCAACGTGTGCTGCACGACGGTTAAAGTCATGTATGAAGAAGGGTACAAGAGCAATTCTTACGCATGGAGGGGGGGGGTCCTGCCCCACGCTTTCCGAGGCCAAGATCAAGCGCTTGCAAGATGCGCAGCCCATGGCGAAGCAGAAGGAACGTCGCCTGGAGAGCCGCATCAAGTACTTCGAGGCGGGCATCGGAAGTGAGGCACTGCCGAGGTCTTTAAAGAAATGTCATATTGGTTTATTGGGTTTGCAGGGTTTTCGTTTGGTTGATGTTCCTTCTGGTTTGCCTTGACAACGAAATGGGGGCTTTCCCACACCGCGAGAGAATAGAGAGGGGGTTGATTCCTGTTTCTGGGGAGATGCTGCGAGCGTGCCTCAAACATGGGCGGGTTTGAATAGCCATCACCAACCGAGCAAGAGTGCCAGGAGGTTTCCAAGCACCGGCTGAAGGGGCAACGTTGAACAACGGAGACTTGGTGCACAGTTGGTCCTGTTTGGAGAAACGCTTCCGATTTTCCTTTGCAGCCGTCGAATACAAGGCTTCCTTATGTTGAGACATACCCCTGTTCCCTTTCCAACAGCCTTTGCCAAAGGTTGCACCCCTTTGTTCCGGGCACAGGTCCAAGGCTAGCTACCAGGCCAGATGTTTAGAACGGGCCTTTTGACACTCTCCAGGTCTGAAGGTTTTTCTTGGAACCAAAAGCTAAGGTAGCTGCCAAAGCCTTACGCAGTTACGATTCAGTTTGGGCACGTTTCGAGGTTTTTTCCATCCCGAACGACTTTGGGCGGCAGAAAGTGCAATGGAAACATGGCAGACCCGTGGAAAGGCGGGTACCTTGCAGTATCTTGCAGTGTTTTGAGCGCATGCGACTGACTGGCAATCTAGGATGAGTACTGGGACTCATTATTATTTTGAATTCGGGCACGTGAGCCAGCAAAAACACAACAAAGCACATGCAATCGGAGACCAATACAGACTGCAGCCCTCATCATTCCCTGCAAGGTTGGTGGAACATGTTATTCATACCACATTTTGTTGGTGACTCACGATTGCACATATGCAGGCCAAGTGAGTGTACATGTGTTTTTGCTCATGTGCCGTGTTGCTACCCGCCAACCCACAATGGTATGGGCCCCCCATCCCCCCTTCTTATTGATTGTGTGAAGTATTACTGGGGTCATTATTTCGATTGTTTCCGGGGATGATCAACGTCAGAAAATGGAGGTGTTCCTTCAGACCAATCCAAGGTTTCACCAATGTGCTTCCGCGGTGTTTCCCTTGAACCTACCACTTGGGGCGTGATTTTGATCATGGCAACGTAATGGGGCCAGTATTACTTTGTACTTGTACTCAGTTGCAGGGATAAGAATTGGTTGAGACGCCGGCCAAGTCTCTGCAGGAAGTCTTGAAAGAGCTTCAGAAGCTTGAGCAGGACGAGCGCGCATGTTGCACCAATGCCCCTGTCAGTCGGTGGTAGAAAGCCGTGGACTCCACAGGTTTCAGTTTGGTTCTAATCATGTACCAGTGCCGTCTATGTCTTCAACTGCTCCAAGGATTTTCCTACACCCTGGGATTGCACCCTGGGGAAATTACCCCAAATAGTCCCAAGCAACCCAACACAACCAGGTTTTAGTTGGACATAGGCTCAAATAGGATGATTCCCCGGCGCAATCCCAGGGTGCAAAAGCAACAACCCTTGGACCTGCACACCTGAGTTCGATGAGTTTGGGAGACTCATAGCACATAGCAACTCCTGGCAGTAACATGCTCGGGATGAAGGTTCTGCTATTGATTTGGTGAGAGGTCGACTCCAACAACAGGAAGCTCAGTGTCAATTCGTGCCCTGCATAGATTTGCAGCCTTGGCATACGTGAGTATCAATATTTTGGGAAATCACATTTGTAGTACATTGGCAGATGCGCATGTCACAGGTCCACAGGCAGAGCACAAATCGTAAATCTGAGGATTGTCCAACGCGTGCGCATTTGTTCCGCATGCTGCATTGATGCTTGCTGTTGTCATTTGGATTTTGTCTCCGAACGGGCGAACCCCTGAATCCCGACAGGGCTGGTTCGCTTTCCTTCCTCCGTAAGCCAACCCCGGAAAACGCATACCCTCCAAAGCTGCCCTGACTTTTAGACTTGCGCCCTTCATTTTGGATTGGGGAGATGAGTTACCTGTCACCCCGGAGTGTGCGACCTTGCGCACGATCCTTGATGCTTCTATGGGCCTGTGGGCCACCGATCATGAGCAACGCCGTCTCATCCCCCACGATCGTCACATTTGGGGAGGCCCGCAACTTTGACTGGCAAAGGCATGTACCCCTGAGGGAGACCCATAAGGTGACCCCAATGCATGCTGAACAGCCAACAGGGGATATGATGGCCCTGTCTCCACCACGGGTACAAATCGATGATGCCTGCCGGGCGATCGATGACGAGACGCGAGGACACCGTGGATTGCCCCATTTGCATGACAGCGATGGAGCCCGATGACTGTAGCGTCACCTCCTGTGGCCACATTTTTTGCAGCCCGGCCGGCAAGACACTGTTGCGCTTGGGTTTTTAAGTATGGATGTGAGGAGCTTGTAGATTCGATACCACTAATGTAAGGGGATTTGAATGCGCTCTGGCAAAGGAACAAATTCAGGCACGCCATAGCAGCTTCACAAGGGTTTTTGGTATGCAAACGAGGGGCCGTAATGCAAGCTGCTTTGTTGTAAACGCTTCGCGCGGCCCGCCTCGGCCAGCGGCTATTAGATTTAGAGGCAGCGTGGGCCATGCGTGAAAGCGTCAGCTGCGTGAAAGTATCCGCGCTTGATTTAGGGCCAGGGCTTGCCTTCGGCGCCTTTTGCCGTACCGCTTATGTTCGACCAGAAAGGGGGCCACAAGGTCGTTTTCTATGACGACAGCACACTGCGCACGTGTCCAATGGCTTAATGTGGACCCCCTATTAGTGAACCACAGTTTATTCATTTGGGGGTGTTTTTCCCTAGGTGTAGTGGGGAATCAGAAAGATCACTTTTGGAGGGGCCCCCACTCATGATAACTTGTGGGTTCATGAATATGCTAGGTCGGTCCCCCAGCAGTGCCCTTTTACCCTTTTTGCGGCAGGGTTCCCCTACTAAAATAGACTACAGAAAAAAGGGTTTCTTTATTTTCAACCTCTCTACTGGAGGACCTAGTATGGGGTCCAGAACATCCCAAGCTTTGTCCATGGTGAAGAAAGAGCGGATCCGAGGCCAGGACTGCATCGGCAGCTGCTTGGCAAATGGGCATGGCCACGAGTGGCTGGTTTCCCATTGACCCATTCGGCTGTGGGTCAACACCAATGGTATCATTTTGGGGTAGGTGCACCACCCATTTTAGTCTACTTTAGTCGGGATTGGGATGTTCACTAGGGGTACGTGATTCATGATCAGCCGGTAAACTGAAGGTTCCCTCATTGCCTGAGTGGCCGGGCCACAAAGAGTCCAAACTTTTTGAGCGCCAAACTGGTCTTCCCGAAAAGTTGAACTGCCATGAACACGGGAAGTGAGTTTCAGGGTCTGGGTCACATTCAAAACGAAGCCAGAGCGGATGTGAGACTGGCAGTCTATTGGCTTATTCGGGGGGGCCTATCGGAACGAAGCAAGCCTCTTGTCCCTGTGGTGAAGCACAGCAACACGAACAATAAAACAGTATTCTCTTGCTTGGCATTTATTTGGTCCCGACCATGTCACTTGCACGTTCAGCAGACCATTCTCAACAGTGTTTGTTCTGTGACATTCGTCCACGTATGCTCGCAGTCTCAAGAGGCTATATAAACTGTTTGTCTTGTCTCTTTGCACAGATTTGTGATGCCTCAAACAGGTGAACCAGACACGGTTCCAGAGAACCTGTCCATGATACCATCCGACCCGGACAACAAGTACGTGTTTGTTGCAGCAGGGGCTTTGCCTTTGGATGGGATCCCAATTCTGAGTCGCCAGATCTTCCCTTCTGATCAGCTCCTACGGAACATGGTGGATCGGAAACTTGACAAAACACTGACTTAATACATGGCCCCAACGCGTGCCAAAACTTGAGGGAGCATGTCATAGCGCAGCTGCAGCTGGAGGTTTCAGACACCAGGCCCGGCAATTGCAAAAAATCGTCAGCCAGCTACCCAACAAATCCATTTAAGGCTCTGTAAATGAATATCTTTCTCAGCCAAGATCGGCATCAAAACAGTGGACGCTTCGCCTTGGAAGAAACACAGTGGATCGATTTTCGGTGACCAGCCCCCAGCTCTCATGGTCCGATGAATGAGGTTGGACAGTTGCCTATTCTGGTAGCTCTCCGGCCTGAACCATCACCTGGGACCTGTCAGGTAAAGGGTTCCTCATCGCGGTGCGCGGACAGACTTCCGGAGACAACTCGTTGGGAAGAGTTTCGAGTCTTTCTGGTTCTCAGTATGGAATGAGGGAATGACCCCCGATGACGAATTATCCCCTGTGGTTTCCTTTAAGGGAATCCCTGGGTTCATTCCCACAACCTTGGGTCATTCCCTGCCAATCGAACCAGCAAGTTTATGATGCCTTTTGCAGAAGTCGTGGCTCAGTGTGACCTTAGCTAGAAGCTTCAGATTCAGTTTCAGAAGCTTCGAGTTCTCAGCAAGTGCTCCGGGTGTTTAACCCCGGTTTGCTTTTGGGGTTCAGTGATTCGGCTCAGGGCCCAGTCAGAAAAAAGAGCGTCGAGCGAGCCATGTCGAGCGAGCCCAGGTTGGTTGAAGACCAAGGGCAAGTGCCCCACCTGCAACCGCGAGCTGCAGATCAGCAAGGTGGCTTTGGCCAAGGAGGTGCTCAGCAGATCCCAGGCGCGACTTGGGCGAGATATTCGGCGAGAGGCCGAGGGGTTTTGTTTATAAGTGAGGCTCCCCCAAGTGGGAGTTTCCCACGTGGATTTTGGAGATCTGCTTGGATGGTGCAAGTAGTGAAGCTAAAAGGAAGGCAACCATTTTAGGGACTGAGGCTCGGCGATTCACCGCTTGTGGTTGATTCACGTGCGAGATTTCGGGGATCCACTGGACATCTACACGAAAAGTGTGTCCCTTCCAGCTTGAATTTACTCCGGCAGTTTTGCCTGTAGCGCCAGTGTGCAGTACCCTTTCTTTGGTGCATGCTTGGATGTTAGGACTTTAACTTTTTGCCAACTAATGGGCTTTCCATTAAACCACTAAAAGTTAAACTTTCTGCAGGGGAGCAGAAAGCAACCGAGCTTTCCTTGTGTTCCAGTTGGCCGCAAAACATGAACTCAAAACAAAGATGAGGTGTCCTGAATTGGGGCGCCTTAAGGTAGACCTCCACCTCACCGTTCTGTGAAATTCGACCAACGCCCTGAAGGCGTTGTTCGCCTTGGAAGTCTTCAACCGATCAGAATGAATAGTTTTACGCGGCCACAAGTTCTGCAACTGGAGTTTTGCTTCGATAGGCAACAGCGCACTGGCCATATCACAATTCCGGATGGCTTTTTACTTCAGAACATAGCCTTGCATTGATGGATATTCTGTGTGGACACATGGGAAAGTATACGCCTAGCTTGATGTGACGATTGTAGGGAATCGTGATTGATTGCACACCTGAAGCCCGATTCCCAAGCGGTTCCCATGAGCTGTCCTTTTGGTTGGTTGCTTGCTTGCTTGGCTGGTTGGCTGGTTCGCTGGTTGGTTGGTTGGTTGGCCTCTTTTCATTCCAAACGGCGCATGAGAGGAGGCAGAGAGCAGCCGCGTGTCGCGCTTTGGCTCCAAGTTGGAGGCGCTTTCCGGGCAAAGGATTGGATCGGGTGGGTGGGCGGGTGGGCGGGCTGGCGGGCCGGCAGGTGGAGCAAGGTGTTGTCATTCCCTTTTCTTGGCCGCAAACTTTGTGGTGTTGCGCTCTTTATTACTTGCAAAACTGCCTGGGTTTAAGGGACGAGCAAACGAGGCCAATTACCCACTTGCCAACGAGCAAACAAGCAAATTTAGGTTTCCAATCACCAGGCAGATAAGGGGGAGTATTGTTTGAGAGGTATTACGCTGATTTGGGATTTGTTTTTCCTATATCCCCCCATTTTGACACACTTTTGTTGGCACCCAGAGCAAACATCACTTTCAGCTCAACTTTGTGAGCATAATCTGCCGATTGCTGGTTGCCCATGGGCCTTCTGTTTTGTGCAGCTTCTCTTTCTTGGCTGGCTGATCACAGCGGACGGTGCTTCCAGGTACTTTTCTCAGTACTCCCCAATGCTCCAAGCTGTGAACATTGTAAAAGGCCCATCCATTGGTTCGCAGCCTTCAGTTTGGGATGCGGAGGAGCCTTGGCATGCAAACGTACATGCGTACACAGACAAGGTGAGTGTCATGTTTGTACAACTGCATACAATACAGAGTATACCCCGCTTGCCCAGTGGTGCCCTTTTTCCCTTTTTTTCCGGGGACTGGTTCCGCTTTAAGCTCAACCAAATAAAAGGAAATGCTCTTGTTTCCCTGGGCATCTGAGATACAAGCATGCATTAAACACACATTAATACGTTTGTATTCAACATGTTGTTGCACGGCATGTGTTGCTGCATTTACGTTACACGACGCACGACATGTTCTTGAAGTCTTTCCGCAGAGTCAGCAAGTCCATTGGTCAAATTCCAACGACACTGAATCGCGCAACTTGTCCTGCAAGCGCTACATCATGCTGCAAGCCAGGCACGGAACCTGCAGCTGTCACATTGGTTTTCACCGCCATGCTAGTTTCAAGCTGGACGGCGGCCATTTGCCCGGCCTGGGAAAAGAGCTTGTCTCAATATCAGCCATTCTCTCTCATCCAGTGGGCCACTTACAGGCAGGCCCTTTTGCTAGTCTCAGTTGTATGCAGTACACTGTGTATATATGTATTACACACATACATACATAGGTTGTGTATCTACGCATACATATGGACATCAACACTCACACGCATGTTGTTTTCATAAGCACTTGTAGACTGGGCCACTCAGATTGCCGAGTTCCAAAGAGATGTCTCCGATGGATTCCATCGGGAGGCAGTCTGTGGCCAACTGCGAAAGATTTGGAGCAAAGAGCAGGATGCGAAGGCCCGACCGAGGAATCCCTCCACAGGGTGGGGCTTTCCTTTCGTTTCAAAAGAGGTAAATTGACGACTCCATATCATTGGAGGAATCTCCGTTTTGGGGTTATGAGGACTCCATGCCAATCTGCAAGCGAGTGTGGTGGCAGGTGGAGGATAGTTCATTCTATGAAGTGGTGAGAAATCATGGTTGCCAAGAGTTTCTGGAGGATGCTATAGTACTTTGTGGGGGATGAAAGGGAGGGAATACCAGGGGATACTAGGTGTTAAAGTGGGAGAAGCCCTCAGCAAACTACTCATATGTGGGTATGTGTGCAAGTATGGGGGAGTCCCCAAAATCGTGGTTTTGTTTCTGGTTTCCCTTTGAAGCCAACCCAAAAAAGCTACCCTTAACAGACACGCAACCCGACATGTCAAGTTCCAAAGACTAAGAACGAGATCAAATTCAGATGGCAACTGTTCCGGTCCCAAGAGTCGGATCGTTCTGGTCTGGTCAGCGCACAACGTGTCATGTTCCGCTAAAAGCTGTTGAGAATCGCAGAAATGAATTGGTTCCGCCATAGTTTGAACACAAACTCACGGGAGCTTCAGTGATCCAGTTGCTGGGAGTCTGGGGATCCCGAATAGTCAGTGGCACTGCAACAAACTGGGGCACATCTGGGATACACCGAGCATATTCGTTCTGAATGTGTGTGTGTGTGTTCATGGCGACATGTTTAAGGCGTTGCCAACTGAACTTGCTTGAATGTTTTGCCACGGGGTTTGTGTCTCTCATAGGTTGAATCACAGAACTGGATAATGTTCCCAAGTTGAGTAAACCTCGTTCGACACACATTTGTATTTTCAACCATGGCAGCCAACCACTTGAGTGGGCCAAATAATCAGCTTGCTACCTGATTGCTTCGATGTTCCTCGTTTGCTTCGTACTGCAGCTGAGCTGCAGTTGTTCCAAACTTAAACGAATGTCCCTACGGCTTAGGGGCTGAGCCCTTAGCGAATATCCATACAGCAGGTGTGCGGGCGCAAACCAGTGGACTTTCCCAGGCTGCAGGAAACTGATTCTCCGTGAAGACGGCCTGCGACAGGGCAGGCACACTACGGAGAATCAGATCAGCAGCAAGCCAGCGAGTTGCAAAGATGTATGCGTTTGTTTCAAGTGAAGTTTGTTTTGGTGCATATTTGTGCCTGTCCTTTGTTCTTTCGGATGCCTTTGAATTCTCTGGTTTCCCACACATCCAAAAGCGGAAGTCCCAGCCAGGTGATCATTTTCGTCCAGTTCGAAGTGCTGCTCAAGATGCTTGGAATTAACTCTTGAAATATTATGTCTCAACATAGGAATGGGAGATCCCCCAAAAATCAGTTGGTGTCCTTTTGGTTTCCCTTAAAGCCAGTTCAAAAATGGTACCTGCCAAAAAAGGACACCCCCAGAATATGGGTTTGTGTTTTTCGGGACCCTTTTTACCTGGGTTTGTGGGTGTGGGTTCCTCTATTTTGAACACCCATGGCCCGGCGAGTTCGCAGAAGTTTTCATCCCTTCGCCCCCACCAGCTTCGCTGATCGGAGCAAAGGGATGCTTGCCCACCCTCCCTCGCACCCACCCACCCCGGCCCCCACCCCCACACGCAAGACCACCCAGCCACCAACCCAGCCGCCTCGCGCCCTCAACCCCGCAAAAGCCAAAAAACACGCCTGCGATGTCTCCGCATATTAATGGTGATTGCTCCGCTTTCATGGGAGCTCCACTCGCTTGATCACACGCCTCCTGGCTATGTGTCCACTTGAAAACCAAATTTGGCAAGCTTACATACTGTTGGTGATGGGCATGCCCGAGGCTGCCCGAGGCCGCTGCCGGAATGTTGGGCGTGGGGATGTTGGCGAAGATGTGGGGGATGGTGATGGGTTGGCGGGGAGGCCGCCTGACGGTATTTGATTGGATGGGGTTGGATGGTGTCGGATCGGATTGGATTGGATGGATGGATGGATGGATGGATGGAAGCACGGAGGGATGTAGGAAGGGAGGGAGAGGGACACGGATAGATGCGTAGATGAATTGGAAAGATGAATAGATGGACAAGTTTGTATATTATAGATGAAAAGCTTGATAAATAGATGGAAATATAGATGGATGGACAGATGGATAGATAGATGGACTGATTGATCGATAGACGGACAGATGGATGGATAGATAATCAAATAGCGATTATGTCTATACATATGTACATATATATATATACATTATACCTTTGCATATGCATAACTCTACATATATTCACATTTACACATATGTGCAATGAATGTTACCAGCGAGGGCCGTGTGGGCATGTGAGGAAGATGAAGGTTGCCCTGGAGGAGGTGGGCATGCCGTGCCTCACCTTGCAGGGCTCCGTCTTCGAGCGGCGCCGCGTCATCCGCCAGTTCCACGCCCAGGGGCAGGGGGCCCTGGATCCAGCGGAGTTCTACGACAGCCGGTTTTAGTCCATGTTTCCATTTACCAGGATTTGCCTATGTTTGACCCACAGCCATATAGTGAAGCCACCCCAAAAAGTAAGTTCCTGTAGGGTTAGTTTAAGCATCGCACAAAGACACAGCCAAGTTGGTGGTGCAGGGTGATGGTGCCGTGCCTTCATCGCGGTTTGTTCACGGCCGCACCGCATGGTGGTTTGGCGGGGCCTCTCATCAGCTCTTGAGTGTGGAATGGCCGTTCCCCACATGAGGAGATTGATCATTGGTTCCTGTTTGACAGCTTGCTGAGACCGTCCAAAAATGGGTTCCCATCTGTGTTGCGACCGTGCTCTTCTTGCTTTCATGCTCCATCAGCAATCCCCGCAGCCGCTGAAGCCACTGACGCGAGGAAGGCAATTCATCCGATCACCTTTTTGAGCCAGATGGGGTCGTCTTTTTTTTTGTGGGTACCCTTGTTGGAGTTGTTTTTTTAAGGAAAACCGAAGGAGTCATCACCCCTTTGGAGGGGTTCCCTATTTGAAGGAACCCCCCAAGATATTGGTACCGGGTTGGTACCTGCGGTGTTTCCCTGAATGAACCAAGCGTACAACAAGGGCCCATAACCTATTTCTAGCGCCCCCAAGTCGGGGCTATCTGGTTGGTTTGGACGCCAAGAGCTTCCTGAAGGTAAGGCGCCATTGTCATGACCCGCTCGGCAAACTTTGACTGGCGATGTTTTAGGTACCCTGCATGTACAACCCCCAGCCTTCCGTGCCTCTTGTTTGGTTCTCCTCTCATAAGAGCATAGTGACGCTCTTCTCGGCTGTTGAGCATCGCTACAGGCAGATGCTATGACGGGAATCACAGGTCAATCTTTTGGCTTGCCGCCATTTCAGATTCGTTTTTGGCAATTTTGGGTGTCCAAATGCCCCAGATTGACACATATGCTGCCGTAGACCAAGAGGAAAGGGAGAACCAGCGCTGAGCTGAGGTTGGACAATCGGCTTCTGCTGCTGTCTTTGGAGCGGAGTCCTGCAGGCATGAACTTGGTGTGCCGGGTGGCCCAAGATGATCCAAGATGGGCGTGTCTTAAAACGGGGAACCCGGCAAAATGATGCAAGGGTGGTCCCTGTCGCTGCTCTTTAAAACCCAACCAGAAGGGGTTGTCTACCGCGAAAAATGTTAGACACACCCAAAATCGGGTGTTTCCCATTTAGGGGGTTTGGAATTGGATGCTTTCCGTTGATGGTTCTTTTAGAATGTTGCCTACAGGAAGCCAACCGGATTCCGACATGTGATTCCCGTTCCGGCTCAGCTTGGGCTCCTTGATACTTGCCCTGTGGCCAACGGAAGTGAAATCGTCTTACACCCTTTGATTGTCAGCTTCCAGGATTGCAGAGAGAGTAATTATCCAACAAAACCATGCAAGACTCAGGGATGCTAATTTCAACTTAAATCAGTCGTGGTTGGGGTTGGGGTTGGGATGTTGCCCTTTTGTTATCTTGTTCAAGCCAAGATCACCCGAATGCAACCAAACACGGCGGGATTCATTCCGGTTGGTGCCCACCATGAATGCCTCCCAAAAGAGTCCCTGGCTCCAACGCCGCCTTTTCCATCGGGACCTATCCAGGACGCCCAGACCACCTCAGTGCAACGGCCTGGTCTAGTTGTGGATGGTTGCAAACATCCTGCAGCCAGCTGTTAGTATTCCTAGGGTTTCGTCCATAGCAGGAATACGATGGCAGCCACAGGAGGTGACTGAAATGAACGAACATCGACGACACAAGAGTTGTCGTTTATGCCCAAAAATCGACAATCGTTCTATTCTTCTATAATATATCCCTTATTTATTGTTGGTGACTTACTAGAAACATCAATGCCAGATCAAAGTGTTTGATAAGGGGGTTGCACATTACTTGGAATTTTGCATCTTGACGGAGGTGGCTGTGCGATTCCTAGTTGGCTGTGTGTCAACTCGCAATTAAGCGCGCAAGGACCAAACACTGAAAAGCCATGTTTACTCAGGTCACGTTCGGAGGAAGTCGTGATTCCATGAGGAGTGCATTTTTTCGTGATGAATGTTATTTGGTACGTGCATGCCACCCTGCACATCGGACATGTATTACAATTGGACGCCCCTTCCAGATGCGTAGCTTATGTGTTTTCCACGAGGTTTGCCAGTAGTTTGGCCGCATGCTCGTCTCTTTGCCTATCGAGCTCACCTGGAAAAAACCGCTTACCGATGGTGGTCTCCTAAACAAATCATTGATTCATGTTTGTGATGTTTACCGTTTTCCAACCAGCATGGAAGTGGACCAGGGGCCATTTGTCCAAGTGATTCGTCTTTCAAGACCCCACATGATCTACCAAAGCATGGTTGGCTGGACAGAAAGGAATATAAATTGCAAGCATGATCGGCCCATGAATACGACTCAGAACCCCAAGTCGCCGTCAAATGATTTAGGCCGTATGAAGTGGTTGGACATTGAATCCCCTACATCATCTGCACCAAACTTGCTGGTTCTCAGTAGGGAATGAGGGAATGACTCCTATTATCCCCTATGGCTTCCATGCTTCCATCAAGGGAATCCTCATTCCCAGCCCCAACACCCGGAAGGCGGTCCTCATTTTCTACCCCTCGCACCTGCGAGCCAAGGGTCTTCGCCTCTTCGGTCGTCGCGCTGAGGCTCCCACCACTTGGTTTTGGTGCACCCCATGCTGGCGGAAAGTCCCAAGGCTGCCCTGAGCTTCGAGCGCCAGGCGGAGTCACCCATGCGCGACGCTGGGAACGTGGGCAGACTGAAGCAAAAGACCAAAAGTTCTGCATGAAGAAACATTATATATACACACATTATATATGTATGTACAAACATAATATATATATATATACACATACATTATTTAGTGTACATACATATGGGACACTTTGTTTCAAAAGGGGCAAAAGTCACCACAACACTTTGCAAATGGAAGGCCGCCTTTTAGAAGGGGGTCTTTTCCATGATCAGCATGTGACGATCTCAGCACGGCCACAATCAAGTGAAAATGGAGCACACGATGAGGAGATGACCAGGGAAGCTTCAGCTGTACACACATTTGTTTCGAAAGAACATCCGACCGAACGCTGGGATTCTTAAGTCAGGAAAGTCTCGGTGATACCGCCACACAGGAGGTTGAGGATCTATCCCGAGAATTTTGCTGGAACGCAGCCAGGAGATTCACCCGCTGTGGCAATGGTGAAGCCTTTCTTCTGAGTTAGTTGGATTGTGGTTTGCTGTAAAATAGCTTTTCGAAATAGGCTTTTTGAGTGTAGATGTGTTTAGTGGCTTCTCAAGCAAATGCAAGTTGGGCCTCCATGTTTACTGTAGGATGATGACGATGATGACGATGACGATGACGATGACGATGATGATGATGATGATGGCGATGATGATGACTCGCCGACAAATCCAAGCAACCAAAAAGGCGAACTGGGGTGCGGACAAAAACAAATCCGGGGGGGAGGGGCGGAGGGATCCAATTAATGTCATCAACAAGGGATTTATACAAAGCATTTGGGTTCCCAGTGAGAGCAAGCCCTTTCCCCACATCTTGCAGGCCATCGGCCGAGTGAGGCGCCAGGGGCAGAAAGAGACGGTGCATTTGCCGCTTCGGCAATCATTTGTCACACGCACTGTGGGACTCACGCGCTTGGGTTGGCCTCATGTTCAGAAGTGCCAAGCTTCAGATTGGGACTCGTTGAGCGGGTTGAGCGTGAGTGAGGTGGGATGTTCCTTAGACACTTGGTGACACCCGGGCCCCCGATCCCAGTCGAGACATAGAACATTGAGGGGTCCCGTTGGCAGTTGGTGGTGTATGGCGTGCTCCATGCCTCGTGTCAAATCAACTGACGTTTGATTTCAAAGAACCGGTCGCAATTCCCAAAGCAAGAACCCGAACATTTATTGGGTCGCCTACTTCTGCAGTTCCCACCACTAGAGTCAGCGACCAGAAGGCATAGAGCACGCAGCAGCTGCTTGCTGTCATGGAAGCACTGGGAGGAACCCGCGTATTCGATGTTGCCAGCCAGACTTGCATTTTTCATAGCTCCATTGCTGAATCGCAACGAAACTACAGTTGTGGGCCAAGGTTTCAGTGGTTGGGTTGTTGCCTTGAAGCTTACTGGCTTGGAGCTAGCATATATACGAGGTGCATAGATCTTGGGGTCGCTTTGTTGGGCTTGTCTTTTTGCCTTGCATCCTCTCGCATATGTTTTTTTGATTCTACCCTCCAATTAATATGGAACCTGAGGGGTCCTGGCTTGGACCATTAAGGGACCGGAGCCTTGCAGGTGTTCAATATGATTCGCAAAGTTGGATGAATTTGCTCTGACATCTCTCTGATCGCTTAGGTACCGGCTCTTTGTGCGTGACACCATGGAGGACCCCTTTTTTGTGTCTCTTGGGCAGCCTCTCTTGGGCTCTTGGGCGGGTGATCCATACGCTTGGGGCCTTCTTCACTTCTTTGCCTTGGGCGCTTCACATTCCAATGATTGGTGGTGACAACCCACGAGGCGGTCCGTCTCGAACATTGCCTCGTCCTTTGGGTAAGCAGCAAGTAGCTCAATGTTTTTAGCAGGGAGCCCAAAGAGATGCCTTTTTGAGCGGCTGTTTGCTTTGGCACTCCGCGCTACCGTTGCATCGGCTGGCTTGAAGTGTTTTTTCCTTCCACGAACCCTGCAATGCGATGTTGTTTTCTAGTCTCCGATGTTGCCATTTGGAGAGTGATGCTTTGTAGAGCCAGCCAGCCCGATGCTGGAACTCAACACCATTGCAATTCCTGGTGGCTGCAGTGGAGCCGCAGTTGATAGTGGTGCTCCCGAGCGGTTGTTCGAATCCTTGGGATGGTCAACTGGGTACTCTTCTAAGCACAAAAGCACGTGAGCCCCCAAGAAAAGCCTAACAAAACAAGCACATTTGATGGGCCTTCCTTGTCGAGACTCCTTTTAGGGGTGGCATGTGCCGCGTGCTGATACAATTCCTTACGGCTTAACCATTGTACCGGGTTTTGATTATGACTCACATGCATCGAGGCTTCCGCATGGCTTTCCGCAAGGCTTCCAACGAAGGCTGCAACCCTTCAGCTTCCCTAAGGCTTCCCTGAGGCTTCCCTGGGGTTTTCCGAGAAGTGTTTCTTCCAATTTGCGAATTCAGCCAGACAAATGTGGTCCAATCAGATTTTCCTGGGTTCCCCATCTGGCGAAGCTCCCGAAGCCAAGGCTTTTCCAAGATACTCGGCAAACCCCTCCTTCCCAGCAAAAAATGATAGGTCTCATATGAATCCTGAACCCATATTTTGAACCTCTGGTCTGAACCCCCTGGTTTACGGCTTAATTATTCATTCATTCTGGCTCCCTGTTCATAATTCAGCGAAATGTCTGCCAATAATCTAAGAAGCAGCATGGGGATAAATGGCTGTGGGTCAAAAACTGTACCAAAATATACCAAAATTGCACCTTGGCAGATGGAACAAAAGACTAAAACCTGCGTAACCCCAGTTGTGATATTTTTGAGCCACGCCTAAATGAACATCTGGGTTTCCACCTTTGGCCGACATCTCAACAGGAGGAGATGGTCAAAGAGCATCACCAGCTACTGGGAACAGACCAGAAATCCGCGGAGCCGGCTGCGCAACCCGCCAAATTCATTCAATTGGGTGGGAGCCGCCTCCAGGAAATGGCGTTGGCACACCGGTAGAAGACATGGTAAAAGGGGTGAACAAGGTAAGAAGTTGAGCGGGAACCTTTTCAAAGAAGGAACACGTCCGTTGTTTGAAGACGTTCTTGGGCAAATCAGATGCATTTTGGCGGCTGCACCGTTTGCGAGAGACTGTTTGTGGGGAGCGCCGCTGTTGAGGCCCTCCGGAAGTGCTTCCTGAGGCGAGCGAAACCGACATTGGTTAGTCGCAGGCCTCTTCAGATTGACAACAAGGAAGCTTCCAAAGCGTGTGGGTTGCCAGAGTTTGTGCGCCACCTTCCACACGGAAACCACCCATTGCGTCCATTGTTTAATTAAGATCATTGATCAGTTACCCCTGTTGGTTTTAAAGGGATTCTAGCACTGGCAATGTGATTATTACTTTTCCAGGCGACGAAAAGCGGACATGTGAAAGCGGATGTGTGTTGTTTTTCTTTTTCCACGGGGCAAACCAGAAATGGAGCGTAGAGTTCCCCAAGGCAAGTAGAATTCGTGGGATTCTTTGAACCCGGAACAAACCCAGCCGACGTATTGCTGCCCTTTCAACATAGACCCAGTTATGCAAAGGGTCAAGACAGATCACATTTACGCCTTAGGGGCACCGACAAAATAGTCTTGGCCGATGCTGAGCTGCAGATCGTACAAGCACAATCCGTTTTCAAAGTTGCCTAAGTCGATTCCCTACTTGCAAGTCTCCTCCTACTTGACCTCTGTGTTTTTCAGAACCAAGTCACTTGAGCCTTGCTTTACTTGCAATAGTTGGGGAGTCGGCACTGGCGTCAAACTCGGGGAGCTTGGCGGCGTGCTGACTTGTGGATTCCTGGGTGAGGCTGATTCGTTCATTTCAGACGGTGCTTTGTCTAATTTGCGGGACTCGCTTTGGATGCATGTTTTGTTTAGTCAACCCACGCTTACCATATCTTACCATTTGCAGAGGTTCCCGCCATTAAGCAAATGTGGGCCTGTATGTATAGTGACATTCACAGAAATTACGAGCCATGCAACACGTAACATGATCCATCGCAGCAGCAGAAGTGTTGCATGGAAGTGGCAAAGCACTGACACCAACTGATGTTGCATGCACACCTGCCGGGCGCCACATGCACTGCCTGCCACCCGGCAAGCTGGATGCATCCCAAACTCATGACATTGATCTGGTTTCTGCCACATTTCAAGTCAGCCCCACCCTCCTTTCAGCTTTCGTCAAGCTTTCCTGGCGGAGAACCGCTGATTTCCCGAATCGGGGAAACATTGGGTTGCCGGAGGAGTCGTCACCTGCGCGGTGACGATTTCAGAGTTTCCGGCCGGGGTGCGACGCGCGCGATGCGCATGCGCGAGCCGGTCCCTAGACGGCGGGGCACCAAAGCCTTTTACCCCGGTACCTAGCTTCAGCAAACGGAGGCTTTTTTACTTGGGATGATCCGTTGCTTGGTTTTTGTCACCAGAGAGCGCTGGGTGCAGATGCTGGCAGGACCTGCTTTGTGGCATGACATGAAGCTCGGACTGGCGAAAATAGATTTGGTCTCAGCCTTACAGAGCCCTCCTCTCGGTCGCAGCCAGCAAGAAATTTCAAGGTTTACTGGTTGAGGGGGCTGCGCAACCAGGCCTTGTTGGTGTACAGAAATCGTCGACCAGATGACATCATAGACGGCAGGCAGAAGGCATGAAGTTGGTCCTTGGGGCTAATGCATATCACAGCGAGCGACTGGCGAAGTATTGATGTCGATTTCAATACCGACCCAGGCAGGAGGATGTTAGAATCAGAGGAATCCCCGAAACACCTGGATCACGTCCTTTCTCAAAAAAAATAATTATTATTATTGAATAGGACATTATATTGATTTATCCAGGAACAATAAATTACACAGTCAGAACCAATGACAACGGGGTTTTTGTGGGTTCGTTTGTGGTGATAGTTCTTGTGGTTTCCCTTCGGCTTCTCTTTGGTTTGTTTGCCTGCTTTTTGTTCTGAGGACCTGGGTTTATCCACCCAAGTTATGGTTGGTTTGGTTGTGCTTTGCTTTTGCGGGGAAACCCCGAACGAAAAACGCCGACCTTTCAATCAGGTGGTGCTACTTGTGGTGTTCCTTTCCACCAAGATATTTGGAGGATACTGGCACATCGAAGAACCACCTGCTTTGCACGGGGCTCCTTTTACTCGGCTAGCAAAAAGTGTTTGTTGATAGGCCGCATAGGCCCAAATGCATCCTTTGAGGGCCTTTTGGACGGGTCCCTGTATCTCAATAAATTCCTTAGCCCAGATTCACCCATCCCATTCTGTTTGCTCCGCCGCCGGGCCAATCGCGCCGCTTTCCATCGCGAGCTTCGGGCGCATGGGCCGCACTTGGGGTGAAAATAGAACGCGGCTCGGGGTGTTTGGGAGGGATCCATGAGGGCGAGGAAACATAGCAGAATATATGACTATAGGTAGTAAATTAGTCTACATGCGGACATACTTATGTGAATGTGAGCTCATGTATATATATATATACGCATATACATACATATGTACACATGTAGACTGACAGTAGTGGTGTTTGGTGCAGTAGGGGTAGGCCTAAGAACTCAGAGATGCGCAGAGAGAGAGAGAGAGAGAGTTCCCTAAATATCCCGCATCAAAGATGAAGCCAAAAGAGTTCTGAACTTAAAACGACATTCGTTCATCTTGCATGAGGAAAGTGACTGCAGTTGATCAATGTGTCAAAGAGCTAGGGGATAACATTGGGTGTCGGAAGTTGCCGAAAAGTTAGTGGTAGATTGAGACGGAAATTCAATCTTGAGGGGTGAAGCCATTTGCTGCCGGTAGACACAGCATGGCTCGCTATTCAGCTGTGTTTGAACGGAAAAAATACAAAACACGTTTTTGTTTTTTTGTGCCGCGTCACTGTTTGGCCGAACCCATGGCTTTTACCTGAGGTTTCCTTGTGGAGGTACAGTTCTGAAGTCATGAGTCACTAGTTTGCATACCCGTTTGGTGGTAACCGTCCTTGGACTCCTTGGAGACATGTCACTCACTCGAGGTTCCATGGCTTGAGCCGATTGGTTTACTTCTGGGCTCCGGGTTCTGCAGCCCCGAAAGCACTGGTGGCCCGGTGGCCGGTCTTTGTCAAGTACTGCCCAGGCTGGGGCGAAGTACAACAGAATGTAACCTATGAAATTGGAGGTACCGGGCTACAGAGTTGTTGCCAGCCAGAAACGTGCTTCGCTTCCCTGCTGTTCGCTGGTCCATCCGGATTTCATGGAGTTGCTAGGAACACCTCTGCCTACGAAGCGGCCTCCAATTAGACGTTGACTGGACATGCCAAACCGCCAGTTTAGGACCATCCGCTCGCTACACTTGAACTCATTTGACCTGCGGTTCGGTGCTGCGGCCTCGCCTCTCGCGGCCTTGTTTTGGTTTTGGGTTCCTTGCTCCGGGCTGGCTACGATGTGTTCTCAGGGAAGCCGACCCCTAGAAAGGCTGCTCAACGAGTCAAAAACCAAGTTGTTTCTCATTTCTGCTCAGTTTGGCTTTTGTTTTCCTTTTTCGGTGTTCGCTCTTTGCTTTCCGTCTGCTTCCGACGGCTTGACCAAAAACACGACTCTGGCCAGGCTAGGCTGGAGAGCCTGCAGGGCGCGCCACCGGAGGCCATCCGGGGGTTAGAGTGCGGCGATGGTCGCCCTACCAACACGGCAATCTATGGTTTTCCTAGTAGTGGTGTCCACTGCGAATTACGCATTTGGGATTTTGGGATTAGGAATCCCTTCATTTTGTGTAATGACCCAGATGAGTATGGCTCGTGCCCATCGCAGTCCTGACTCGTAATCAGCAGTCGCCGGTTTGAGGTTTGAGGCAGCCAATTTGTCCTTTCTGGTTTTACCTCAAGCAAACAGCACAAACACAAGAAGATACGGGCGTGTCGCTGGCACAGATGCTTGATTCAGGGGCTATGGTAAAAACAAGCACTGTGACCACTTTGAAGCTCATTTTCCTGGCCTGTCACCGAGAAGCATCGGGGGGCGTGCATTTGCAACGAACCGATGAATTGAAATACTACTGGCACCAGACAGGGGTTGTCACACGGGTTTGACTTTTGAACCATCAACAGGATCTAGAGGGACGCAAAGGGACTTCATGAGTATTTCGTCGCGTGACGTACCCTTTGTTGTTTTTTAAAAGGGGGCACAAGGCAAACCGAGGGTGTGCCTGGAATCACTGCACTGCGATTGTCGTCAGATTGGGGAAACCTCAAACTGGTTGGATTACTTTGGTGGCTTACCTTCAATCCAAGCCTTATCCAGCCTCAACGAGATGAATTGCCGGCAGCGCAAGAATCAGACATGGATGCTTTGAAGAGCCGGAGACAGCCCGCACTATTGCTGTCCTGCCAGGCCATTCGACTAGACGCACCAGTGCGACCCTCGCTGCTTGCGCGCTTTCCAAGGCTGGAAAATGTTTATCGGCCCGCGGCCTGCCTTTGAGCCCAAGCAAGCCCAAAACTTGTTTGCGAAACATCGCGTTCGATATGCTTCGGGTCTTCCCGATTTCCTCTACACCAGAGCAAACCGAACACAGTTGAGGCCTGGACGTTGGTTCTGTTGTTGCTTGATTCACTGTGGAGTCCAAGAGGGCCGGCCGCATACCGCTGTGGAAGGGATCTGAAGCATGTTGGTATTTCTTTATGTGTCTGTGTGCTGTTTCGGGGAGTCGTTGCTGCCTTCTTCCAACATGGTGTCCACGAAAGTCCAACTGTCCAAAGCACATCCAAAGCACCCTTCTAACTTTGGGAAATTCGCTCCTTGGACAACCTACACCGGTTACCGCGTTTGTATGCCTGTGTCCGTGTTGACATGTGCCCGGCTTTGCCGGGGCAGACAGCGTTGTCGCTCTCGTTGCAGTTCCTCCATCACGGAGCTGGTGCAAAGCCTCCTCCGACTTCTGAGGCCACGGGCGTAAGAGGGACGCGCACGCACGACTCGAGCCTGTTTGCCAGCAAGGCGAAGTGTGCGGATGACGAATGTGTAGGGATTCAATCAACCAAAGTACTCT
>CAUJNA010003230.1:620000-647500 GCA_963377175.1 Effrenium voratum
AAGGCATCATCGCAGGCTGCAGCTTTGGGTCCACAGGCAGACAGGAAGAATCGGCCTGAGCTATCCAATATGACTCATGAAGAGGTTGTCAAATGCTTCAACAGCCTTGTTTGCTTTGTTTGTGCCAAGAGGTTCAAATCAAAATCGGCACTGTCATGCCACACTTGGCAAAGCCATGGCAATAAATATTGTGTGTTGGAGGATGCCTTCAATGTTAAATTGCCTATTGTTCCAGAGGACTGGATCTAGCTGATTAGGCTGTGGCCTTGCAATAAGGAAGATAAGGAACATTTAGGCCCTGCAACACCAGGTAATTAGAGACAAACCAGGACCAGATCCAAATCTGTGGCCCACATGGTCCTTTTGTGCGTAGCACAGCCACCAATAATTGCGGCGTGGCCGCGCTGTTTGGCGCGAGCGGCAGAGCTACGGCATTTTAACGCAGAGGCAACAAGGCAACAAGAGCCTGCCCTCGCGCCCTTTGCAATTTGCTTGGAATGTATGATATGAGTTCAGGCAGTCTTGTTGGACAAGATGTTGCAGATCGAATTGAGAAGGAAGAACTTCATGTGGAGCTGGTTCGGCAGATCAAGCTTTGAGTAAAGCAGCGAGCAGAGCTGTACGTGGGGTGCTGATGCAGCTTCTCACTCAGGTTGCAGCTGGGACAGATGTGAACAATTTTGCAGCAGAGCTTGGCCTTGAACCTGCCCCCACCCCACCCCACCCCACCCCACCCCACCCCACCCCACCCCACCCCACCCCACCCCACCCCACCCCTGAGAACAGTTGTCGTGGGTCGGGATGCAAGATGCACAGGCGAAAGGGGTTGCATTTGTAAGGGCAGCTGGGTGCTAGCGCAGCGCCCAATCGCACAAGATACGCTGTATGGCCCTTGGTTTACTACGGAGCATATATTCCTACGGACGTTACATTTTTTGTGGGAACAGCAGCACTCATTTGTGCTGGACTGGCATTGTTCCGCCTGACGAGCAACAGATGGAAGTTGAGCCTGCGTAAGCCATTGCTTTCGACCAGCTGCTTGGCCATGTGCTATGCTTTTGTTCAGGGCGGAAACCAGCAGATGGTACAAACATACACCCAAACTGCCATTGGGTTTTGGTGTGTGACCCGCACATTTCCTAGTGGGAGCGTAGTGAGTGTGACCGGGCCATGTCATTTGTATTGAATAGTGACACGACCCCAAATATGGCGGTTCACCTTTGGTTTCTTTTCCAAGCACCTAACAACTAGGTCCTCTAATTTCAGCCACACCCATTGCAAGACTGGCCTGAGGGGCCCCTTTTCAGGCTGAAACAAAGGAAACCGGGAGGACCGCAACCAGTTCTTGGTCATTTTTGTTTGACACATACCCATATTTACCGTGACTCATGTGCCCATGGTGAGGGATACTCCGACCCATCCACAGTGGTAGCGTTTCGGCCGGGAATCTTGGCCGGGTGTTTGCGGAGTTGGTACGTACATATATATATATATATACATATGTATGTTTGTTTATCTGCCGGCTTTCTGACACTGGAGGTTGTCATATATAGACACACATATAGAAATATATACGTACATATGTTAGTTTACACATGTTGACGACATACATGTATACATATGTATATTTGTGTATATATAGATATATATATATATATATCTACACACCTGCCGGGCTTTAGAGCCACTTGATACCAGGGGACCCAGTAAATTACAGAGTTCTTATCGGAATGGGCCCTGCATTGCAGAAATTGGGCAAGAAATCGCCACGAGCGTGGTGACCCAGGCGTGTCGCCGCCTGCTCTTTTTCATGCCTGCGGAGTTGTCGAAGCAGGCAGAATGGCGATGGCGAGAGTCGCGGAGGTTCTGCAACACCCAAAGGCCAGTCCCACTTGGGTATGGGTCAAAACTAAGCCACCACGGCAGGTTTGAATCCTTGTTTCCATTTACAGGGTCATTTTGGGTACATATTTTCACTTCGATTTCAATCATCCCTACCGTGGATGGACAACATCCTGCTCCAGTTGGTAGGTGGTTTACCTCAGTATTTGTAGATGCTCAACCATCCGAACTGGTGCGAAGTGGACGTTGTCCATCTACAGTTTGCGTAGCAAACATGGTTTGCAAGAAGCCTATGACCTGCCTGCCGAGATAGAATCTAGGGGCAGCGCACCAAGAAAGCAATACCAGCATTGTATAAATGAGTGGCGTGGGGAAGCGCACAAACGACCACTGGGCGATCACACAAGCACCCGAAAATGGAAAACCACAGCGGAAGCTGGGCTGATAATTCTTTGCGTGCGTGTGCTCTACCTGCCCGCTCCTTCTAGGTGAGAAGTTTGCGGATTACCCTCATTTCCCTCATTTGGGCAGTCCCTGGGACAGATCTAAAGTGAAGAAAAGCTGTTTGGCAGCTCCGATTCCAAAGGTTTGAGCGAACCCTGGCTGTTAGCCCCACACATAAGTGTTTGGCGCTTCTACCGCTGTTTGCGGTTCAGGTGGAAGAGCGGCTGGGCCTCAGCGAGCAGTTGCTGGTACAGGCTCAGGCCGGTTTGGGGCTTGGGGAAGCCCAAGTGTGTCACTTCTCCCTTTACCACTTGCCCAAAGCGAATCGACCTTTTAACCTTTTGCTTTCTCTGATTTGGCCCATATTTAGAGGTCCCAAAAGGTGAAGCTTTTGCTTCCAGGTCCTTTGAGCAAGTGAGCTTAAGTCTTCCCTTCCAAAAAAGATGGCCGCTTAAATGTGACCGGGCGTGGCCATTTTAGCCGGCCCCTTGAGCCTGCTGCAGCCCCCATGAATCCGCTCGCATCCGGTCTTCTCCAGTCCTTTCGGGTCACTGGCCGACGGAATAGCAGTGGGAAAGCAAATGGACACTTTTTGTTTTTTTCGAACCCCAGAACTGAAGAGTACCAGGATTGATGAGGGTAGGTTTGCATTCTTAGGTACCCTGGATGCGATTCTTAAACTTTGACTGTTTAAACACAATGCCCAAAATGCAGCTGTTGCTTCCGACTAGCTGTCGTTTTGGCGGGGAGGTTCGAATCATAAGGAAATGACGGGAACTTGTATCGGGTTAAATGTTGGCAATATCTTTTGCAAGTTGAGTATGGTTCCGTTATTATCATTTTTATTGGCATGTGCATGGCAATAAATGTTGTATGTTAATCTTGTTTGTGCATGTTGGAGCCAAGAAACCAGTCGCCTTCATTAAGGGGGGCAGGTGGGCGCCAAACATGAATTGTGCTGTTTTTTGTTGCCATATCTTGTGGGCTCAGCAATAGAATGGAGAGGTCAAAGGTTGTTTTGTTCAACATTAGCGACCTTGGGCCGCTTCTTGAGCCTTTTGGAGTGTGTTTGTAAAGACGCATTCAGGAAATCAAGGAAGTCAAACAGTTGTGGTCCGTCAATGTGACATGGGGGTTGATGAAAAGGTCCTGTACATGGGATGACCATTGTGGAAACCACAAAAAGATGACGTTTGCCACTAAACGGGAAAAGCTAGCTATGGTAATTTTGGGGCCCATGCCGCCCCTTTCTTCCCATGTCTCCGTGCGAGCGGCTCAGGAGGTGCTAGCGCGCATCCCGGCCTATGCTCTCGAGGCATGCGGTTTTCGGCTCCAGATGCAGAGTTCGGGAGAGAACCAAAGGCCCCCCTCCCAGCACAACCCCGACTTAGCTCATTTGGTAGATGTTATCATATTCCGCATATATATATATATATATATGCAATATATGTAGAGAGATAGATAGACACACATGATGCGTATTGTATATATATATATATATATACACACATTTGTTTATGGGCATGCCGTTAGCCTCATTCACTGTCCAGTGAGTTTACGGGCGGGACGAGAAGTGCTGGCACCCGCGTGACATAGCTTGATCATCCCTGCACAGACAAAAGGGGGAGTTTCAACCCACATTCTCAGATTTGACTTTCCCCTGCCGGGAAGTATCGCGTTTTGGCAAGCCATGAACTTGAAGGTAGACAACAAGAGCATGAACTGTATCTGTACAGTCAGCCTGACATGTGGCCATGACCTCACATGGTGGTTTGCTTTCTCATGCCTCTATCTTCGAACCACAACTCATCCCATGATAACAGCTATGTAGAAAGTTGCCTATCACTTGTTTGGCGTGAAGCAGCCTCCTTGCAACTCCACTGCCAGGCAGGTCTGCCAAACTGCAACCCTTGCAAAGTTGCAAGGCTGCTGCCCTGGCAAGCCCGCCAAGCTTGTAACCCTGCAAGGCAGCCCTCGCAAGCCTGCCAAGTTTGCAACTCTGCAAAAGGCATTCAACGTAGCTGACCCACGAACCTTGGCCGGACACCCCTTCACCCCCTTCACCCCCTTAGGTGTCTATGAATCTGGGATTGACCAGGGTGCTGTGAAGTCCAGATTCTTGGAAGCCCCGATTTGGGTGTCTCTGTTTCGCCCAACGCCCTTCGTAAAGGAAAGGGGCTCGCATCTCTCAGCCAAAGTTGACTCATTTCACAATGGCCAAAGCGAGTTTGGAACAACGAGATATGGGTATGGGTCAGAATTTAACCACCAGGGGACCGCAGGTTTTAGTCCTTGGTTCCATTTACCAAGGCAACCCATTTTGGGGTTACCCCATTTTTGACCCACAGCCATATCCATGAAGCACATTGGGGCCACGAATTTTACAAAGCGGATCTCAGGCGCCCTTCGCTCCTGGCAGCTGGGAGCGGAGAAGTGGGAACCCGAGAAAGGGCTCCAGAGCCAAGCCTTGGAGCACAAGGGGAACGCGTTGCAAGCGAAATTTCACCTCTTGGCCTCTGGGTTGTTTGGTAAAATTGGCAACCAAGTTCACTCAAGATTCCAAAAGGGAAGCTGATTTCCGTGTCCCTCAAAGGGGCTCGGAGTGCTAACTTGGGACCCTGTGAATAGAGAACATAGTTTTCAACCCCGGGTTCGCATTGAACATTGACCAAGGACGTGACAAGGTAGATCCGTCGTCACACGTCGTTGTGTTGTTTGTTTCAGGTGATTAGCTGGGGATCTTGCTTCCGGATTCCAGCTCCGTTCTGGGGAATCCTCTTGTCCTTCCAAAAAATTATTTGGGGTCCGACTCGTTCTCGGGAGCGGTTCTTTGTGTTTGAGGGCATTGCGAACAAGGGGCCCTGTCCGGCCAGAGCCTGTGCTTGGTGGGTTTCCAAGGGCGCAGTTTCCCCTTGTCCGGGGTCACCAGCTCGGGATTGATCTCTCGGAAAGTAGCCAGGGCCACATGCTCAAGAAGGGCATTCACCTCAGAGGACGAACCCATTCGAGCGCTTTATAGTTTCTCTTGGTTACCTACTAAAAGCCGGTGGCTTTTTGGTTTTGTCTTCTTTGGTAAGTTACTATGGTGAAAGCCATGTCTTTCCCATTTCAGTTGTGTGGTCTCCGTGGGTTGCAACGAAGTCGGTCTCGCGGCCGAGGTTTTTTGCTGAACTCCCCCCACCTCAGCCTCTTGCAGTGTACGCTGGAGGAGCAGGCGCAAGCTTCGTTGGAGACCAGCAGTTTTAGGGCGCTTCTTTTTGATCTTTTTTGTCTTTGCGACTCGCTCAGTGCAACTAAGTGCGCGGCGTTTTCCTGTTAGGGGGGGGCAGCCCCCCAATTTTGACCGTTTGGTGAAAAGGCAAAAGTCATGGACCCCCAAGAAAAGCTATGGGCAGGGGGGGCTATGCCTTATTAAGCCCTTAATAAGGCCTTATTAAGGGCTTATCCTTGGGTTATCCTGGGCTTATCCAGGGATAGCCCCCCCCCATAGCCCCCACGAAGATTCCATGAAAAAGAAAAGACACCCTTTGGTTGGGTTTGGATTGGGGATATGAATCAATGAACCGAAGGGCTCTTACAGCCCGGGATGCCGCCAAAGGGCACCCACGAGGTTCCAAATCCTTCCCTTTTTGAACTCAGTCGGTCGAATCGCCCGAGCGAGATCCCGAAGTGGGGCAAGACGGCTGCCTAAACATGATCATTGTTTTAGTGATGAGAACACCCTCAAATCAGCTGCCCTCCATTTGGTTGCTTGGAACGTAGGAGGTGGTTTACCAATTACCCACAGGATGGCCTCATCAAACATGGTTGGCAGACGACAACTCCTCATGAATGTCAACGTCCAGCAAAGGGTCCCCATTGTAAATCTATGCTCAGGTTAAGCCAACCGTTGCACTCAGCGCAACCATTCCCATTCAAAGAGTGCTTGTCCGGGTGTGCTTCGCCTCGCGTTCCATTGAAAAACGAGTCCCGGCTTGGTTAAAACCATTTTGCCCAAGCCTGGCGTATAGAGGAGGATACTTCAAAAGCAGCTGATTCCTGTCTTGAGCAATGGACGCCCTTTGGGACGGTTGCGGGTTGCGGGTTTTGGCTCGTTCTTTTCACCAAGACCGCAAGAGCTCATCAATTCGAATCCAAAAAGAAACCAAAGACCAGCTGAAGTCCTTACATGCTATGTACACTGCCTTCGGAATCGTGCATGGACTGGAAAGCAACAGGAGCTATTCCCCGCTTTTTGAAGTTGAGCGTGATGGTTTCTCAGAAAGTAATTCAATCAGAGTAAGTAGTATCTGAGAATGTTTGCCACTGAGCTGAAGCAAATAGCTTGACCAATCGACGCTAAACTAGGGGTAATAATGTTGTTTTCCAAGTTGTTGTTGCTAAAGTCTTGCTGCAATGTACTTTCATTAACACATGGAATCTAACCGGATTTCCGGTTAAGCATATGGCTGCCGTTGTGCATGGCCGTTCTCTGGCACACTTTGAAGCTGACTAGTGGCAGCCCGCCAGACCATCTTCTTCGTCCACATTGGCGGCACCTGGACGGTTGGGCGAGTGGGTGGCCAGTCTGTCTGAACAATCCTGAAATTTATTCATGGAACCTGGAAAAGGAGGAGGGGGTCCCTCACAAGAAAGCTAAAGCTGTTGCGTTTGTTTATTGTCATTATGTTTTGAAGCAGCTTGAGGCTTGCAACCTCAAGCGATCCGGAGCCCCACAATGGAGCCATTGGATCTACCTGTTTCCATGGCTTCCTGTTTGGCTTTTCGTTTTTTGTGCCGTCTTGGCTTTGCTTCGCATTCTTGTTCTGACGCGGCATCGTTGCCCAATCGCTTCGAACGCCAAACCCCGAGATAGTCAACCACCGGCAAGCTTCCCCACGCACTTTCTGCAACCACCAGCAAGCTTCCCCGCGCAGAAAGTGGCTTTTGTGGAAGTTCTGCAAACCCGCATGCCGCAGGATGTTGTGGGCCAATTCCCTGGATGAGCCCGCCGGCAACTCAGGTACGGCTGATGGATTGTGAGCATGGGTGTGCCTTCGTTTGACAGCATCCTTGCGGGGTTGTTTTAAAGGCAAACCAGAGGAAACTGGGCTTGTTTTAAAGGCAAACCAGAGGAAACCGGGGTTGATGTGAAGGCAAACCAGAGGAAAATCCAACATGCTCGAGGTTGGATTCCTTTCCCATGTGCCAAACTTGACTACCTTCGGTGGTTCCCTTAACCACCAATGGTTGCCTGTTTTCTTTTGGTTTTGAAAGAGCATATTTATGTTGATTGGCCTGGAATCGCATCGTCCGCTTTGGCCCAGGAGTATGACAGACGACCCAACCGATGCCTCGTTTTGGTAAGCTGCAACAACAGCATGAAGTTAGTGAGGGATCGATGACAAAGTGTCAATGCTATGTTTGCGCTGGGGCTTTGTGACTCTCTGCAAAGCTCACTTGCTTGCCCTCCTGCGCAGTGCTTCATATTTCAGTTGCACTAAGGGAGCGGCTTAAGGATGTCTCAAGCTCCGAGGCTCTGTAGCTGGGATTTAACAGGATCTGGAAGGACACTTATCACTCGTAGCGCATGCCATGTTTAGGCTTCCAATTCTATTTCGAGAGTTCCTTATTATGTTGGTTGTGATTCTTGATGCATCCGAATTCAATCTTTGGCGGCTCTTTCTGGGCTTGCGATGCTGTATGCATTCCTGTGACCCACATACCGAGCACGTTCAAACCTTCCTGGTGAGCAGCCCATAGTGATTCGACTGTTCAGATTCCGCCCGCTTGTTTGTGTCAATGATGGGGTGAAACCTACAGAGGTACCAGACTATTGGAAGTCTTAGGCTGCAGCCAAGCAACCAGCTTTGAGAGAAGAAGTGACATGAGCCCCAGCACCCCCCCCCCCCCAACAACTGCTTGTTGGACCGTTCTTGGGATTTTGTACGTTGGAAAAAGAAGTTGGAGTGCGGCTGTTGTGCAGCCTGAGGCTCTGACCAGCTGTGGGCCAGCTGCAGGGCGCCCAAGCAACTTGTGGCGTTCTGTTTGGGGCCACATGACCGCAAGGATGGCCCCTCTCCCCACGCAAAGGTCGATGTTCTTTGAGGTCAACTTTGAGGGTACCCCTTTTTGTGGGTTTTTAAGGGAACGCCAAAAGGACAACCAGCGTTTTGGGGGTCCCCGAAAAATCAGACGCGCGCCATATTCAGTGTGTGTTTGGTTGTTGGGCAAGGACCATGTTGAGTTCGGAGGGGACCACAAAAGAACAACTGTCCCAGACAGCAACAATATGTGCTTGTGTTTTGTATAAGTTTACCCTCCTTATGGGCATCAAAGGGACAACCACTATGTTTGGGGGTCTTTCTTTTTGACACGTATCCAGATCATTACCCTCTTTGTGTAAACATCTATCAACTGGGGAATTCCTCGAGCGTGCAGAGCAGAGCTGATCATCTCGTTGGCTGATCAGTCAAGGAACCCCATTGCTTGTGAATTCGAAGAAACGATTATCAAAGGAAAAGGGATCGCCCAAGTTAAAGCCCCAAGTATCCTGAACCAGGCCCCCGCCCCTTGGCAATGACTTGTGCATAATTGATTGTTCGCGTGCGTTGATTTCTTGCTCAGGTGCCGGCCTATTTCGGCCTTGAGTGACGGGAGAAGCGGCGAATGGTTCAGATTGATGTTGGCAACTGGATGCTACGCGTAGTCCTTCGTCTTAGAAGCTGGTTTACTCATCAGTTTGTTTTTTGCATCGGTTGCCATGGTTTCTCCGAGTTGATATCGGTTTTCCGAGGCTCATCCAAGGGATTAGCATGTCCGAACCAAGTTCTTTGTCGGGGATAGGTACCGCTGGTGCACATATGTATATGTTTTTGATGCACCGGATGAAATGGCTACATGATAGGCGCAGGTGCAACATGGGTACATCACAGCTACATTGTGCCAGAAGCAGTGCTTTGCGATCGCAACGTGTCTCAGTTGGTCAAGAAGGCCGAAGGAGACTCTGGAGCTAAGAAGGCTCAATGGAAAAGGTGCCTATGGGAAGGGTGAGACCCTGAATCATGGTCTTCTCCACTGTTGTCAGACCATACATTGTAATGAGTCTATGGTCCATGATGCTTACTGTCCAACAAATATTTGGTCTCGGACAAGGACCCTGAAGACCAGTTTCCAGAAGGGACCAGTTTCCTCAAGTTCCGCGTTTGTTTTTGGAGAAATGTTAATCTGCCAAGATCGGAGGGCCTGCGGCAACGCTCCTGCAGAGTCAGCCCTTCTGGCTGCTAAATAGCATCCAGGTGTTTCTGTTTACGAACGGCAACTCCTGGGAGCCGCACCCTTTTTGAACTGCTTCTGTCAAAGCACCAGCCTGTGAAGCCGTTCCAGTACTTTCTCTTGATTGAGGTAACTACCTTGCACCTGTCATGACCTTCACAAGCTTGGCATGTGCGTTTTGTTTGGCTCTTTCCGGTGAGCCAAGAGCTGAATGCTCGGGATAAGTTTCCGACATGTCTATGGTCCAATGCTGTCCAATGACAAGAACTTGAGTTGATCAATTAGCGCCAAACCTGAATCCTTTTGCAAGATGGTAGTGGGGTTCCTTGTTGTAGTGGTGTCCCTATGGATTGCTGATGAAGAGTAGGATAAACTAGGATTAGGCATCGCTCCATTTTAAACAACCCAGCCAACATTGCAGGCTTGTTGGATGAGCATACGCAGGCATTGGGCATGCCGCAATTTCATGGCTTCTTTCAGTAGTCGAGGGCCACGCCTAGCAATAAATTGCTTCATAAGTCTAGCCCCCACCCTACAACTTTTTCCATCTTCCATCTTCTATCCTTATTCGGTTTCATCATTTTTCTACATTCCTTTCTATCCATTTCATCCGGTTTTTTCTTATCATTTCTCCATTTTTTTTTGCCATCGTTTCTCCTTCCTCCTCGCCTCATTCATTTCACCAACTACCCTTTAAAATGTTATTTCCTCAATCTCCTCACCTCATCCATTTCAAAAAATAAAGTTTGTAAAATATATTGCAAAAAATATTTGTCGTTAAAAAAATCGAATTGTCTAAAAATAATTTATCTATTTATTGGACAAAAAATACAATAACAATATCATTATTCTCCTCTTTCATTTTATCAACTGTATTATATATTTTAATAGATATGGTGTTCTTTATAGGACTCTATTTTTAATATATAAAATGGTATATTTATATTATAATTATAATATGGCTTTAATTTATTTTATAATTGAATTATAATGTTTATTAAATGTATATTCGTAAAATAATTATACTGTATAGTATTAATATTTAAAAAATATTAATTTTTGATTTTTTGGTATTTAAATATAATAATTGATAGTCGAATATTTAGAATGTTGTATATTTAAGTCGAAAATGATAGGTAGAAAAAATTGGATATATTTTGTTGTATGGAATTAATTTAATATTATATTATTTATTGATTGAATAAATGTATTATATATATATTTTTTAAAGTTTTATATTTGTTATATAATATTTTTTATTGGAAAATTATTATGATATGTTGTATTATTTATATTTTGTAGTTTTTTATGATATTGAAATTTGTTTTATATATATTATAATATATATAGTTTATATTTTTAAAATATTTTGTTGTTTTAAATATAATTAATTATTGAAATATAATTATATTATATTTTATTTATATATTATTATTATAGTATGGTTTTAAATATTTAAAAATCGGGATTGTATTTCATTTTGTATTTGTATTTAATTTTATTATTAATTATTTATTTTAGATAATGAATTTAGTTTTGTGGGAAATTCTTAAAAGTTTTATGAAGGGAGTTGTGTGATATATTGTGTATTGCGAAGTTTGTGGTTTCGTATAATTTGCTAAAATATCAATAAACCATATTTAAATATTATTTTTTTAAGAGGTTTAGGGCTTATACACTGTTGGGGAAGCTATGCGGGGGCTTCGCGGGGCTAGAATTTGTGGAAGGGTTAGTTTCGCGAGGCTTCGCGAGGCTTCGCGAGGTTTCGCGAGATTTCGTGAGGCTTTGCGAGGCTTTCCGAGGCTTCGCGAGGCTTCGCAACAAGACTATGGCAGAGCGGAGTAGCTTCGCCGAGCTTCGCGGATATTTATTCTACAAACATTTTTAATGTATGTGCCCCCCATGTTATTAAATCAAGTTAAATCTATGCGAAAGGAGATAATAAAAGGCGACAAGAAAGGCATTAAGCTTTAGAACTAAGAACATAGCCAAGCCTTAAAAGGGCGGAGCATGAAAATTGCACCACGATAGCTTCGTAAAACTTCACAAACACATTCCATCGTTTCTAACCAAATTAACCAAACCTAAAATACACATTTTCTTCCAATCATCTTCAATTTTATCATAACCAACTAATTCTAAATATCAACCTTTAAAAACACACAACACCACAAAATAGCTTCGCCTATATCAATATTCCGAAATTTATATTATATATTTGTATAATTGTATATTTGAATTTTTTGTATATTCGAATTGTTTAAGAATTCGATATTATGATTTTGTATATATTCAATCTCATGAATTGGTTCTTTTTTTCTTTGATAGAAAATATATTGGTAGTAAATTTGTAAATATAATATATTATATTATTTGGTAAATTTATATATCTAATATCTCTATTTAATATAATTTAAATTACGTCAAATTTATAAACATTATATTTATTTATGAGTTTTTATTTAGTATTATTTATTAAAGCAATATTAATGATTTATTTAATAATATCTTTTTAATTTTTCTCTATAAATTTAACCATTTCCACAATAATATATATAATGTGTAGTTCTTTAAATTCCTTTTTATAAATAATATAATTAAATATATAATTATAACAACTAATATTTTATATGTTATAATTATAATATGATTAAGAATTAAAAAAAAGGTAATAAATTTTTATATATATAATTTTCATAAATTATATATCTATTATCTTTATTTATATATTTAATATTATTTGTTTCCTATTATTAAATAAATATATGTCTAAAAGAATATATATAATACTAAATATATATGATTAAAATTTCAAATATATCTCGATTTTTTTTTTTTCAAAATTCCTAATTATTAAGGAATTTATCAATTTATTTGTCAATAATTTTTTAAATAATTTTATAGTAAAAACATACAAGAAATCGGTTTTCATATCTTATAAAGAATTTCAATTATAATTAAAATTTTAAATATTCCTTATCCTTATATTCTTCAATAAAAAAATCAAGTTTCTAATTATATAGTATTAGTTACAATATTCATTTATTTTATTATCCAATTTAACAAATAATAATTCATTTGTATTTTTAGGTTTATAACATTCTTATTTTAAATAATTAAATAGTATTTTCATTATAATATATATAATGTGGATTTCTTAAAATATGGTTTTATAAAAATAAAATTTATTTCAATTATAAGTTCAATTCAAAATAAATATTTAATTAATATATATTATTTCTTTTATATATTATTTAAAAAATAATAATAATATATTTTATTATATTTTTAACATTAAATTTTTCATTTTCAATATATAATTTAATAATTTCTTTCAAATCAACACCTATCTTTCTATAATAAATCATCATTTATATTATATATATAATTATATCATATTTTTTTTATATTAATTTTCAGAAATGTTCTAACATAATCATACAATAATCTTTTATAATTAAAAAATATTATAATATCGATTTCAATAATTGTTTAAAATACCTTTTATAAAAACCTCCAATTTTTACAATTGTTTCTTTTTTCATATTATTAATTATATCATTAAGTAAATTCAATTTATAATATTCCATATATTTTTTTAAAATAATATTTTATTAATATAATTATTAATTTCGATTTTCATTATTTCTATTTAATATATATAATTTTTATTTTTTTAAAATATTTAATTTAAATTATATTTCTTTTAGTTTTTATATCTAAGTTTAAATTCATTTCTATTTTGTGTTTAAGTGTTCTTATTTCTAGCGGTATTAAACCGTACGAAAAATGTTTTATTCCATCATTCTAAATTAATATAATTTCATATATATTATGTTTCCTTTTTTTTTCGTTTTCAATTCTTTTATATAAGCTATCTTTAAATGCCCTTATCGCCCTCTCCGCGAATGTTAAGTATCCTCTAATCTATTAAATAATCTTTGTTTCCGTCATAGGGATATTGGAATTTGGATTTTCCTTTCTTTCCCTTCTTTCCTTTGCCTTTTCCCCAATATGCCTGGTCGTAGGGATCATAGTTTTCATTGGCCATATTGGCCTTCCCGCCAGAACCGCTTTTTCGAAAGGGTTTAAAGCCACCTCGTTGGTGACTGCCCTTTTTGTTTCCTGATTTTCCTTTTCCTTTTCTCTTTTTGAATCTGAAATTCCGCCCTAACACTTTTCTTGCTATGAACGCATCGTTCTCTTCGAGGACCCAGAATGTCTCTTCATCGTTGTTTGACATGAATCACTCGAGTCCTTCTTCATCTTCAACCCAAAAGCCTTCTTCTCCTTCGTATTCACCTTGTTCGAGGATGAAGAATGTGTTGCTTCGGTTGCCTCCTTGAGGTCGGATGGATGGATCTTGGATGGATGTCCTGGTCGTGATGAAGAGTCCATGGTAATGCGTCTTCAGCATCTCATAGGAGTAGTTCTCGAGTGAAATGTTTCTCAGTGACAGGGCACTGGTCAGTCTTTCTCTCTGCTGATCTGACAATTCACTCTGAATGATGAAAAACTGCGCAATGAGATTATCCCCGAAGGGAAATGCGTCCCGCTGTCTGTCCTGCATTCCCGTGATACACTGTCTGAGGACTGTCGGATCATCCTCATTTAGCAGGACTGGAGGCGGTGCTCGAGTACCGGCTGCTTGCTGATGTCGAGCAATTGTTCTGTTGTTTGCGTCCTGTACGGACGGTCGAAATGATGGGGACTGTGCCGTGTAGACGGGCATCAAGTCCATCCATGCTGCCTTCAATCTCATGAGAAGGATTTCGAATTTGGATGTGAAAATGAGAACTCTTGGTTCTGCCTTCTGTGATTGAAGAAACTGAGGAGCCTGTACAGATACACGTTGGTCGCACCTTTCAGGAAGTACTTCTTCAGCGTGTTCTTGAAGTAGTTGACTCCTTCATCAGGATCTTGCAAAAGGTCATTTTGGAGGACTGCCTTGTACATGTAAGCATCTCCTGTGAGTCTGCTTTTGAGGAGTGGTCCTCTCTTGGGTGCTTCCACCGTGGTGATTGTCACCCAGTCCTCCACGAGTTCTTCATACCTGAACCAGCTGACTTTTCCGTCGCACGATGGCGGCTGCTTGGCGGTCATCGATAAGTTGAGTGTTTCCTCCGTATAGCCGGATGATTTGGCCATACTTGAATAGGCCTCCATGAAGCCTTCTCCATCGGATGACATTTTTCCTCGGAAAACCTGCTCCGCTACCCACTGGCTACCTATCCCAGAAGGGAACTGGTACCCTGGGCTAGTAGAGGTCGTTTATGTGGTCCCTGGATCTATTCCGGAGAGAGTCCAATATGCCAATATGGATGATTGGAGGATGGATTGTCCCTGGTGGATTGTATTGTTGTATGATCCTGTAAGCGGCCTGCAAAGGTTGCTTTGTCACGCAATCATGAGTATTGCTATGGTACAGAAGGGCCTTGAGCCAAATGGTTGCGGGCGATCAACATTGGTCAAAAACAGACACAGGGGGAGGGGGAGGGGAAGAGGGGGGGAAGAGGGGGGAGGGGGGAGGGGGAGAGGAAGGGGGAGAGGGAGGGGGGAGGGGGAGAGGGGGGGGGTAAGGGGGAGGGAGGGGGAGGGGGAGGGAGGGTACACAGTTACTTTGCCACGTCGTGATTTGGCTATACCCGACAACCTCGTAGTTTAGGCCTTAGCGAAACGACACCGATGTCCGATGTCCGAAGGTTCGAGCGTTCAACCCAATGTGTCCACAGGTCGAACGACAACACCAGAGAACAGCACTGCCAACTTTCCTGTTTGGGTGCAAATTGCCAACTTTCCATGCATTCAATCCGCAAAACAGCATGTCTGGCGGTATGATGTAGGACGCACTATGCGATAGTAAGGTTTGATGAAACACAGCGTCGTTCCTTGCTTTAGGATAACTGCTTGTAGCTGACGACTTCAGCCGATTCAACCAGCATGCAGGCCCCCCCTGCCCGAAGAACAAGCCAACGACAAGACTTCATCCATTGTTTTGTACTATGTAGATGGGAGCACCTTTATGTGAAACTGCTTCCTGCAACCAAACTGCGCACTGAGCGATGGCCGTTCAACCGTGTTGCAAAGCTGCACATACCACATTGGCGAATCTGGAGTAAGACCGAAGCTAGTCCCTCCATCAGATTGTCACCTAGCTCACCCCTCCCAAATCCAAATGGCATCTGGGGCACAAAGGAGCAAAGCATCACGTCAAAACCCGATGCATGCAACCAAGAGTGAAGAGCTCGCGTCTGTTTTGGGCCGACCGCTGAAATCGAGTCGTCCGCCCGAAACAGCGAAAGAGATCAAGCAAGCCTTAGCGAGCCCAAACTCCTTAAAAAGTACCGCACTCGGTCCTCTGGGAGACCAAGGAAGAACATTCACCACCGACGTCCAAACCTTTTGGCAAGGAACCACCGAATAATTTATTGTCAAAAATGCGCCCAAAGCTGAAGCTGGTCATAGTCCAATAGCTCAGGAGACCACAACTGATTCAATGGATTGTCTATGCGTCTGCATTCCTACAAGCTATGTCTTTGAAGGGAACTTTGCCGGTTTTGCCTATCTCCACCAGCTAAGCCCCTGTTTGATCATGCCTTTTCGGGAGACGATTGACGATTCTAAATGAGAAGTTTGGACTTCTTTGTCTCCAGGAGTGAGGCCATTCTTGATCTAATCTCGCCAAATCTCAATCTATGTCCAACAACTACTCTTTTGGGAGTTCCTTATTGTAAAACAGACCTGAGCCACATACAGGTGTCTGTTCTGAGCCTTACCCCTTGTTTTGTGGTTTTCGAAGGGCAACTAATTAACAGGAAAACAACCTCCATTTTTGGGGTAAACGAGCCACCCATATGGCTGTGGGCACAGCCAATATATGGGCCCATGTACAAATAATATCCTCCCTGGGCCGAGCTAAGCACTTCCCAGCAGGCCTTCGGTCGCAGGGAAGGAAGCTCGCTCGAGCGACCGCGTGACGGCCGGGCGGAAGAGACTTTCAAACTCAGACGCGCCGCGATCTGCTTTGGTACACGAGAGACTCGAGAGGATCCGGACATCAAGGGAACGCGAACCTGACCTCGAATACGCCAAGATTCTGAGAACACCGGAACACCCTCAAAAAATGCCCCCAGGAGGGCAATCCAGTGCGCGCGAACCTGGAACAAGGGAAGTCATGATGGGTGAACCATCAATTTAATCAGATACCTACCCTTAGTTGGGGGGTTGAGATTGCATGGTGGTTTGGGGATTTGAAGTCCTTGTTCTTGAAGGGCGCAAATGGGAAACCACCCCTCACCAGGTTGCATACTTTACGTCACTGTAGCTCTCTGTCGAATGGTCTGGCTCAGGTAACCCCGACAAAACATTTGATTGCTTCGAACTCGAGTCATCTGAACGTGAAATGCATCCTCCGGGCTGAGGCAATGTATGCGATTCATCCCACGCCGGCAAAAGGCTGCTTGGATTCTCTCTGCGCTTCTGAGCTGGCACAATCGCTGGACGGTGAAGAAACACTGCAAACGGGATCAGCTGTGACACCACGTTTCAGGAACAAACATCAGCCTGCCACAGATTTCACCCCAACAGCACACACACACAGACAAATACACAACCGCTTTCTTCCACGAATCTGCTGCGTAACTAGGCACGGTTTGTAACTCTGGATGAGCAAGTCTCTACTCTGACATCTCGATTCAATCAGGGTCCTCAGGGTCACTCCCTAACTGAAGGTTCAATGGCCCTATCCACCCAAACAAGCTGACACATGCCGACACTTGGCTCAGCCTCCATGCCACCAGTCAACTTGAATTCGCGTTTTAAAGGAGCTCACCGTTCTACTTGTCAACTTGGCAGACTAGGTTTGGCGGGCGAGTTGCAAGGACAGGGTTACCCATATGTCCCTTTGTACCATCCAAGGAAACTCAAAAAAACCTGGCTCGAACGGCGACACTCAAAGCAAACGCAACAAACGACTTCTTCACCAAACTTTGGCGCTGTGTGCCGGGCCGCGTGAGTGACACCCTCCCAGCCTGCAAGGGGAGGTGGTATGGCATTCTTTCCAAGATCCTTGTTCTTGGTCGATCCAACAAACTGCAAGCAGTTGCACACCGCACGTGTATCATAGTCACGGTCATGATCCTGACCATCATGCTCATCATCACCATCACAATCACCATCCTCATCGTCCCCTCGGAAACCAGAGGAACACATAACAGAGATCCAACACTCCCATTCAAGCTGAGCAACAATCCGTCGTGTCATGTCATAAAACCTCGTCACGCAGCTCTCACTCACAGAGAGCATAGACAACTATGGCTTCAACACGCTTCATCACATGTGTTCCCAAATGCGCCGCAACCCCCCCCCCCCTGGGCAGGCGAGAGCAAAAACGGGTAGGCCGAAAAGTTCGTTGTGCAGGTGGGACTGCGGCGGTGAAAATGCAGTCACCTTCAGAACTTCAAACAAAATGAGCGCTGGCAACCAGACTCCGCACTTGGCTGCCAGAAGTAGACCCTGAGCAGTCTGAGTTGACTCGAGAGGATCAGACCTGGCTGAATTACAATTCACCAGCCAAATATCAGGTTTCCCTGTGCATGGGCGTCGCAAACCCAGAAACCTAGCAATACAAATCGAAGTGAATAGGACAAAGCTCATAAACCTTACCAGGGCCATTCTGCTCACCGCATGGAACCAAGGGGCCTCAGCTAGGGAGTGAGGGTTACAGTACTTTGGGATGCATGATGCATTCGGTCGAGATCGCTCGGTGCCCAAAGATTTCTCTTCCGACTCTGTGCCAAATGGTGTGGGAGCCCTGGCCGTGGCTCAGGAGCATGCCTGCAAAGGCGGGCAGGCGGGCCCCCCTTTGCATTGGCTCAGAAATTCAGGTCGCTCGTGTCAATCTCGTACTCATCTCTGAAGGTGTACAACTCGGGTGAGAGGGGCTGCGGAAAACCAGGATGGCACAGCTGTCATTGGTGGCTCCAACTGAGGGACTCAAAACCGCAAGCTGAGATTCGGCAATTGGCTGACCGTGACCGGACCAACCGACTGATCCGACAAACCCACCAACCACCGAGCAGCCGTGACACAATGACCGCTGGACCAACAAGAATAAATAAACTGAGACCCAACAAAGAAGTGACAGAGGCAGAGACAGACAGGCGCACCCACACACATGTAGGCACAACAAACCCTAACAAAGTAACTGGAACCGGCAAAATCGCTTGGAGAGACACGTACAGAAACACACAAGACACGCATATGCATAACGAAGACAAGCACACACAAATAGTACTCAAGGACTCAACGACACACACACACACACGCAGACGCAGACGCAGACGCAGACGCAGACGCAAACGCAGACGCAGACGCAGACGCAGACGCAGACGCGCACGCGCACGCGCACGCGCACGCGCACGCGCACCCGCACCCACACCCACAAACACACACACACACACACACACACAAGAAGTAAACACACCACATCCAAACGAACTTTACTACCTACATCATCACGAAAACCAACCCAGGCCAGGCCGTATATTAGTCATAACCGACCCTTCCAAAGGTCTTTGCTCCACATCTCCCAAAGGGTCGAACTCTCAGCCATGGGGCTGTAGAACGGCAGTTTCGTTCGAGCTTCGAGCTAACCCGGTCGAACAATTCGAGTGCGTCAAAAGTAACTGGACAAGAATGCAATCGGCAGTTTGATTTGGGTTAACCATGTAATGTGTTGGTGCCGCTCATTTGGTGTCAACTATTTAAGTGTGCCTCTTTCTGACTACCACAGCACACGTGAACCAAAGCTGAAAGGAAACTGCGGTGGCTTCGTCTCATGGGGGAACCCCCCAAAAAAGCAAACACCAACCAACAAGCCAACTCACCCACCCAAACTCACCAAAAAAACACGGCACGCCAACAAAATCCCATTGGGCACAAGCTCCCATCCCAAAAAGCTCAGCCCCGGGCCCAGGTGTCGAGCTCCTGATGGCTCGTCTTCGGTTTGAACTCCAGGGTTGGGTTCCGACCCCGGAACAAAAAGGAAGAGCAAACCGACTAGTCTTCCAGGGTTTGTTTGTACCAGTGCACTAGGTGCGGTGTAGGATCCGTGAAGTTGAGAACCCAAGATGGTTGGATGCCTTAGGGATTTCCTAGCAACGCCCGTGGAATTGGTAACTGTACAGACCCAGCGAAAGTGGTACGAGTCGTGTACCCTAATCATGAATCTCATGAGACATTTTTCACGCAGTGGCCTGGATGCCTGAGCAGTGCTTCGCAATGTCCCTGAGCCCGGCAAACATTATTTCCTCACGATCTTCCCGGCTGCCTAGACATGTTCTAAAATCCGCCGAACTCGGCGAATCACCCGAACACGGCAGCCAGAGAATCCAATGCTGCAACAAGCATCTACGGAAGGCCTGAAAAAGGAGCCTGGGAAAACCATGCTCCTTTTGAGGGAACTAGTTCTGATTCCGTGCTAATCTTGCGGAGGGCATTGTTTCTGGTTGGGACAGCCATTTCAGATGGCAACAAACCGGAACAGACCGGAATAACAAATCCCAAGCGCTCAACATCTACGGTACCCCTGGATTGCACCCAGGTTCTTGTTGAATCTCAACCTCTTTTGGCACAAGACCACTCTTCATGTGGGTAGTGGTTTCCTCACAAGGCCTTGTGGTTGGCAGAAAAGCCGGTCTTTTGTGGTGGGTACCAGCCTATTCGTGGGTTTCAAGTAACCCCAGAAGGAACACCACCATTTAGTGGCGGGGGCTCCCCTAAAAAAGACGCACCCAAAACAAGTCTTAACGGGTAGACGATCATCCCTAATGCCAAGTATGCGAATCAGTCTTCTGACCATGGCTATGGCCAGGGAGCATACTCGCCAACTGTATTCAGAAAAAGCTAGGAAGACGCTCCGGCGCGAAAGCTGTGGGCAATTTTTGGAATCAGCTCTTGATAGGTGGGAGGTGCAGTCTGATTTTGTGTCAACAACATGCCCGTGGTGGCAAAACAATTAGCTGGAACTTGAATTACCGCTTAAGCCAGCAAAAGTGGGCTATTCAAGCAACTTAGCACGTGACAGGATAACGCGAACGATTTGTTGAATACTCTGGGTCCGAATACAGATCATTCACGAATGTCATCCCAACCTAAAAACTTCAAGCACCACAGCCGCACGTAAAGCAACGGATATGTCTCAACATAGGGACCCCCTTAGATGGACAGAAAGAAACCCCAAAGGGAAACCAGCCACTGAGATGGAACCATTCAGAGAAACAGCCTGGGCAAGTCATTCCCAAACCGGACATAAACAATATACCCCGACGAAGGACCTTCCCTCGTTTTACCCCTAGCCTGCAAACTAACAAAAGGAGATCTCGTGGTGGAAGTTTATGACCATCACTGAACACCTACATACATGTTCAGTTTTTTTTGTGGTTTACCAGAAGCCTACCATGTCAAGCCCTGATCCAAATTACATATTTGTATATGGCATTATATATTACACAACAATACATTGCTCTGCATTCTGCAATTGCTCACGTGCTCCGCCCTGCTTGAGGGAAGGCTTCGACTGACACTCTCTGCATAGCTGCGAGCAAGCAGCATAGCCCACGCCGACGTACATCTTCCACTTCTTGTACTTCCTCGGGTTGGCGCTTTCTCATTTGTAGCTGGCGGAAATCTAAACATCCGTACCTTTTGGCGACACACGCACACACAAACAACATGGGTGTGTGTGTCCTTATTTTGGCAACTGGGTATGCGTCAATAGTACAAACCCTAGGGCATCAGCAAAAGAAGCTTTCGGGCAAGGAACCAATCACCAATCACCAATTGCACGGTGTGCGCCGAGAAGGAAATGCATTCCGCTAAATCAGGGTGATGGCTAGAAAGTTCTTTCACCACAAAAGTAGATCCAAAGTCAATAAACACAGCAGTTACTCCAGCTCGCGATGCAATCGAAACAGCAAAGCGGTATAAGCCTTTTCGTGCACCCCAATCATCCTCAGAGGGCACAACTTGTCTTTGGCAAGCGCCACAAATTCTTCGCCATGACGCAGGTGAAATGTTGTCCATATTAACGACACTTGAGCGGAACAGGAGGCTTTCTGAAGACTCTCCCCAAGAGTCCGTTGTGTTGTTGTCTCGCGAGAACAAAGAATGGACAACCCGAGAGACGGATGGAGAGAGAGAGAGAGAGCGAGAGAGAGCGCCAAGAAACAACAGCTCAGCGTGGGTGCCTGCTGAGTTTCCAAACAAAAAGACCCGTGTACACCCCCATCGTTGGTTTTGTCTGCAGGGTGCCTGTTATGTCTCCTATAAAGATTAGCCCAAATTAGCCCTACCAACTGGGGGAAGCTCAATCCACATTGGCCAGAAGGGCGATGCTCAATGTACTGAGAAGAGGGAGCAAGGTTTAGCTGGAATCCTGCTTCGCACCCCCCCCCCCGTTGGTTGGCTTGCCTTTGAATATAAAAGGCTGAATAAGTCCACGCATTACTGTCTTGTGATGCCGAAATTTAATCAAATAGCACCGCAGACACCGCAATTCACAGCGCTCGACGCGCACACGGCAGAGCAGCGTGGCACGTGTCCAAAGACACCGCAATTCAAAAGGCGGCGCGGTCCCTTTCCAAATTCTGGCACCGGCCCCTGCGATGCCCCGCCAAGGGGCGTGTCCCAGGGGTCGGTCGGGTTGAACTTCAGGAGCCTTGAGAGATGGTTCTCACAAAGGGGAGGTGTTTGGCAAAACTGCTGCACGCGCCTTGCGAAATGACTGGTGAACTTGCTTGGGAAACAAGTGGCAGGCTAAGCGGGATTTAACTGCACTGCAATTTGTGCTGCCTCAGCCTAAACAAACCCGTGAGCCGCACACAAGTGAAACAGGTACTTGTCCCCCAAATCTTGGAGTAAGGAACCACAATTGATGGCTTCCACTCAAACTGGCTTTGCCAGAACGTGGCACGCCATGTCATCCCTCTGTAGATGACAAGTGCTTGCGGCTCAAATGCCACACCAAGAGGTCCCGGGAAGTCCATTTGGGTTTGTCTCCTGGGGGAACACCCCCCCCGAAAATGGGTGGCTTCCTTTTGGTTCCCCTTGAACCCAACCGCAAAAGTGGTACCACCAAAAACAGACACCCCCACTTGTGTAAAAACAAATCACGCACACACACGAAGCTCGATAAACGGGGCGGAGCCGGACACGAGCAGAACCAAAAAGAAAGCGGGTCACATGGTCCAAACGGTGGCTCCAGCTTTCCGGCTTTTGGGATCGGATGCAAACTTGAAGCCATTCTCTGGAGAAACCATGCGGCCTTCAGTCGGTGGAACTTGCAAAACCATACACAAAGCTGGCAGGCAAAACACACATCAGAATTCCTGTGAATCAGAAAGCTTGAAGATGGCCTTCTCAGTTGCTGAGGGAAGCCGAAGGGAAACCACTCAATTCGGAATATTCAGAAAAGCCATTACGTTGTTTGCCCAATTCGAATGCAGATTGCCTTCAAGCCCCCTGGAATAGCTCAAGCAAGCTGATCGACCAATTCTACCGTTAGGACGCTCTCTTGCATGGTGTTTGAAGGGAGCCAACTGTTTGGGCTCCACTGAACTGAAAGCACCGTTTCAGGGTATGCAATGGAGACAAGCATCTACAAAAAAAAAGCACCAATGTCCTTTTCGTCTCAATGCGGAAAAATAGACTAGCCGTTTTGAGATTTAGTAACACGTATGTTCGTGTGTTTCCAGCAACCTTTTCTGAATTATTTCCTGTGATCCTTGCTTTCAGACGATTGCCTATATAAGCCTGTTTCGTAGAGAAAACAACTGAACTCAACCTGGACCTGTACAAGTGGCAGATGGTCTGAAAGTTGCACAAGTGACGCAAATATTCTACGACCCCAAGAAGCTCTTTGTAAACAAATCCAGATCTCCCCGAGAACAGCAGACATACGAAAGCTGGTCAAATAGTGACAAGGGTGCGCTTTGCCAAGCGCGCTCTTTACTTTAAGCGTTACAGCCAGGCACCTGCTTTCCCTAAATGTTTATGTTCCCGTTACTTCCCTGAAAGCCCAAGCATGGTTCTTGCTGGTTCCTGACAGGGAATCAAGAGCGACATTGGGGGGATTTGAGGTGAATGAACCTTGGCATTCCCTGCAGAAAGCCACCAGGGCTGGTTCACAGGTGGTCAACTTCGAGGATCCATTCACTTCCCGAGCGGCAGGTAGATCTGTGCCGGAGTGATCTCGAGGATGGTCTTCCTCGGTGTGGGGTGTTTTGCACGGATGCAGAGGCTGGAAGGTTGAAGTCTGCGTCCCAAAGGAGTCCTGCACTTTCGTCTTGTTTGCTTCTTTTTTTTTTGGGGGGGGGAGGGAGGGGACATGTGTCCAATTGGGCAGTTGTGAAAGGACAATGGCCTTAACTGCGTTGCTCACTTCGAACACCGTGCAATGCAATTGACAAACATTGATTCATCAACCAGTTTCGGTTGAGTGGAGTCATCCATTGTTTTCTTCCGGCACTCAAACGAGGATTCGGCAAACTGGCGCCGCACGGCGTGAGCAGAAAGTAGTAGGATTCAGAGGGAGACATAGTCACCAATGGTTTGGAGCAACCTAAGGCGTCGGCTGGGTCATGTTTGGCTACTCGAACTGCGGCCAAAAGCAGCAGAACGCTTTTTAAGACCAGGTTCTGCACTGCCCCTTAGCGCTGAGAGCTTGCAAATGCATGCGGCTTGGCGCCGTCAGAGTCAAAGTGGATGCATGAGCAAGCGTGCTTTTAAGTGGCTGAGCGGGTGCACTTGAGCGGACGTTCTTACCATTTTAGCGGTCCAGCCTCACTGCGAACGGCAATTGGATTCGTGCATTTGATGGCTTGAAACGACAAGGGGGGAAAACAAGGGGAGCGGAGCCTCCAAACATGTTCAAGTCGGTCAGCGAAACATCCGCAAGCAAAAGCGGATGACACGTTTGGTCCGCGGGCGGAGCTTTCGCCTTGTGGCCGATACAGCTTGTATTGTCCGTGCAAAAAATACGCCACCAGCAAACATGACACCTCAGCACGCGATATCATGGGAATTCGGATATGCAGTTCCACGCAGTTCAATGAGAACGTTCCCACCAACACTCTATGAGGAACCAGGCCCCTCCCGGAGATAGAAATAGAACACGATCTCTCCGTGGTAGGCTTGCGTGGCAGCATATACTCTGTACAGGCATTTCCGATTGAAGTCAAGGAATGTGGAACACTTGCGTACATATATAACATGAAGCAATCTTCCAAACATTCAGGACCTTAGATTGGCTGGGTCATGCAACATCCTTACGAGTCGTTGAATTGCCATCCTTCTCTAGGTGGCAACGCTGACTGTGGTGGTCCGAAATCCTAATCGAAGAGTTGAACACAAACAAAACCCCAAATTCAACACCATGACAAATCCGGATTGCTTCCAGACTATACCCACATCCAAAGCATGTGCATATTTGCAAGGGCACTTCCCTAGCGAAAGTCCACCGTGGATTACAAGGCTACAAGGCTTATGAACGGGTCGCACATTCTTTCAGGAGTTCACAGATCCATTCCAACCTCAAAGCACGGCTTGAAAATGGGATGGTACTCCGGGGGACCGTCCCAAAATCCCCTCACGGGGTTTTGAATGGGCCGTAAGTGGGTTCCCTTCGGCTGCAGGGCAACCCCTTGTTTGAACAGTATGCTGTTGGCGTCATTCCTACCGGGTTCCGAATCGGAGCTGGTTGTTCAAACACATACGCAAGCGTGGGCGTGGTCTTTTTGAAGCTGTTTCTGGGTGCTTTAAAAGAAAGTTGGGTTGGGTTTCAAGGTCTTGTCGAAGCTGCCTCTGGGTGCTTTTTACAGGTGGCTTGGGTTTCAAAGCCGAACCAACGGGGCACGCAGCAGCCGCCATGCGCCGAACGCACACCGTGCGGCCGAGGCGCCCGTAGATCTCGGCGAGGTACAAGCCGTGCTGCTGGTGGTAGGCCCCCGCCGCGCCGATCTCTGTGGTCCAAGAGGCGCCGATGCCCCAAATGATCTCCACCTCCTGGCCAGAAGAAAACAAGACATGGATCTAGGGGTTGCTGCCGCATTCTTTTCAACCATTGTTCTTTCTTCTTTCTTTTTTTAACCAGCTGTTTCCCCTTCGGTTCTGATGGTTTTCTGGAAGGATCCCTGGAAAGAATGGGCAAGTGTCCCCTAGAATGGAGCCTGACAACTGGCTGGTGATGCCTTGGTCTCAGTTGCCCCTTTGGACCCAACAAAAAAGGGTCCAACTGAACATGGCTAAAATCAGTTTGTCATTGTCCTGGGACCAAACTGAACATGTTTGTCTTAGTTGCTTTTGGAGCCATGACTAAACGTGGACCAAAATTGGGAAACCAAAAGGTCCAAAGGCCGCTTTGGGCAACTGAGTTGCTTTCCCTTAAGCCACCAAAAGAGGACCTGGTAGAGACACATCCATGGACTTAAAGGGCGGAAAGAGGAGGTCGTGGATGGTCAAATCATTCACAAGCTGGAAATTACGACTCACCAAGGAACCTTCATGGGTCAGCTCATTTTATTTCGGGAGAGCTTGTTACAATTTGTGCAGCCAGGAATTAGAACCCATCTGGAAGGAATCTTGATAGGGTGGTCCGATCCCCCTTTGCTAAGTAGCTTTGATTGCGAAGATTCATTTGCTTCACGGCTTGGGTCAATCACAAAAGCAAGCGGACGGTCTGTGAATAAAGTTGACAGGATTTGTGGCATGTGCCCCATAGCGCTAGCCCTAGGGCAAGCTTGCCCCGAGGTTAGACAGATGAGGCGCTCTCCATCTTGACCAGTTTCATGCAGAGTGGGGAAGTTTAAAGGGAACAAACCATTTTGGGGGCTCCATATTCAGAGACACACCCATCTCCAGGATCAAGGTTGCCTCTGCTGGCAGATGTTCAAGCAAACTCAGCTTGCTCAGTTGGGAGTTCAGTTGCGAAACCCAGCAAGCAAAATTCGCTTGTTTGAGATTGATGGGACAGGATAGGGGTCCACTCAGATTGGCATGGGGGGTGAGTGGGTGGATGGAGTCAAATGTGTAATGCGTTGCGTGACATGGGACGAGGGGGGAGGCATAAAATTGAGGGGCTCATCAAAATGCGGGTTTTCGGCTAAAGGGCAGCGATGTCTGGCAACCCTGGCACTGACCTAGAAAAAACGCAAGGTGAAAGAGACCTGATGGCTCAGCGATCATGAAAACAGGTGCCATTCCTTTTGACATGCGGGCACCGAAAGTGAACATTACGGGTGTGAGGTCTGTCTTAATACACGCATTGGCGGAGTAGGACATCAGATTTCGGTGGAGATTCATGTCCACCAATCGGAAGGAAAGCTAACAACTCCCGCAAAGCCATCGGACTGTGGATCAGAAAGGAGGGGTTTTCAGGGTCCTGGCGTACCCTAGCACCTCGGTGTTGAGGACTAAAGGTCACGCCCCCATTTTGCCCGAACCCGATCGCTGTGCTGTGTCTTGAAAGTTTGTGCAACCTCAATGGTCCCAAAGTAAACCTAGCAGCCTGTGAAAATCTTGGCCCAGGCAGACAATGACGCACATGTCCTAATGTTTGATATTTAGTCTACCTGCAGTCTCCATGACCCGGGCCATGCCGCCTTTCTTTTGGGTGACCTCGTGTTTAAAGCATGTTTAAAGGGTCATGCCTTGTCTGCTGTTGACCCCTCTGCAAAAGCTTAGGTTCAATTCGGAAAACCCTTGAACTCCCCAAAAGTTAAAGTCTAAAGATCAAGGAATTCCCAAGCCAAAGTCAAAAGTCTAAAGATCAAGTTAAAGCCAAAAGTTCTGAAACCCCGGAATTCCCAAGCAACATGGAAACTCCAGGTGCCCAACAACATCATTTCTGTTCGGAGACTTGTGGCGGGGAGCGCGCCTTGGCGAAAGTGAGGCCCCCGTAGAGC
>CAUJNA010003230.1:655000-789100 GCA_963377175.1 Effrenium voratum
ACACAGCAGCTGGCGAACTCGGATCAATCAAAAATTCACCCTAGGCAATTGCTTGCGCCTCTAAGCAAATGATTTCCTCTTGGAGCAAGTCTTGGATCGCACCCCAAATAACATACTTTACAGGGGTAAGCAATGATTCTCGGATCTTTAGTACCCCAATAAATGATTGTAACTTATATTCAGGCCCAGTACTGTAGAACCGTTGCATTTGCGAACACACCTGTTGTGGTGTTGCATTCCAGCAAATAACGGTGAGCACAACAGGCCAACAGGTGGGATTCGCCAATCAGCTTCCGTTGACAGGAGGAGCACACGTACTTTTTTCGTCTATCAAAAACCCGGCAACAAACCATTGCCAATGATATCGTTCTTGCAACCGAAACAGAAACTCGGGGTAAGCATGGCAGACGCGATGTTATGAGGAAACACTCAAAGGTCCTTTGAAACCACCAAAAACTGTGGCGAGCTTGAAGCTTGCCATGGAAAACTGTCAGACGATCCCCCCATTCGTTTTCAAACCGGTTTGGGAAACCACTCAGGTTCTCTGCGGCTTGGGCCATTCACAAAGAGAGAGCAGATGGCTGCGGCTCAAAAAATCGTACCCAAAATGGCACCCTGGCAAATGCAACTCAAGACCCGAACTTGCGCAACCCTAGCTGTTGAATTTTGAGCCACACCCAAATACCTTCTTTGTAGATCCACGTTAAACAGATGAAGGTCGGAACATGGAAGTCGTCCACGCTTGGCGCTTCAAAACGGAGGGCTCATAAGGCTAGAAGTACTCACGTTTCATCGTGGGTTTTTGGGGAAATGGGTAAGAACACTAGGACTTGGACTCCTCTGGCAATTCCTTCTAAGTTTTGAAGTAACCAAACAAGAGGTAAAGTACCGTCGGCCATTGCTTTTTGACCGGACGGGTCACTGGCGCACCTGCGAATTGAGCAACACGCCAACATGCACTTAAGCTGAAAACTCCCCGGTTGCAAGGCGAGTGGCACATCCTCGTCCAGGTCGCCCTAGATTGAAACATCGAGAAAAGAATGAACCCAAAGGTTGCCATGCGTTTGCACTGGGTCTCGAGCCTGAGTTTGTTGTGCAAATTGGAAAGTTCGAGATGAAAAGAAAAACAGCGGGTTCTTAAAGGGGTGTGTCCAGAGGTGCCAAAGGGATATCAGCCAACACTATTCTCACCAAACTTTCGGAGATCCAGGAGTCTGAATGGAAAGCTGCGGGCCAAACATCCTTCTTTGCGGTACGATGAATCTTGGCAACCGACCGCCCGTTCAAAGCATGGCCAACCTTGCTGCGTTCAGAGTTTAGATGAGCTCGGTGATCAATCGCCACACAGAATGCTAAATGAAAGGTTGGTGCTGCACCAACGACGCCAAGGTTCATGTTGAAACATGTCCGAAGTTGCACGCTGCGTCATCTTCGTGACCGTTTGTTAACAAGAGATGAACAAAGGGTTGACGGGGGGCGTGTTATATAGCCAGCACTGAGGCGCAAGTTCAAAGGACGCGAAGTCCGGAGTATGCAAAAGAACCACAAATAACGGTGTTTATGGGGTTCGTGGCCAACTGGCGTCTTCCAGGGGCTGTCAAACCTGCGTACTTGTGTTTAGGAACTCGGGTAGGCAGCGTTGGCAGGGGTGGCACTTCTTGGCTGTAGATTGCTGCTCTTCGGGAGCTGCGAGAAGCCAAGGGAGGTCTGCGTCATCTATGTTGTGTTGGGCAAAATCCCTGTGGGCGCAGCATATTCCCGAGCACAAGCGCTGCAGAAAACCTATGAACATGCGCATGATGGGTTCGACCTTCTGACAAGAGCTGGCTGCGCCTGAGCTACTTTTTCAGCAGCGCGCACACAAAGTCAGCGCCCTCCAGGCACTTGAGCTGCTGCGGGCTGTTTGAGAGCGGACCTTTAAGCTACAAACTTCAGCTTCGCATACTTTCTTGCTCGCGCGCTATGCGGGCGCTTGTCATGTTGGCGTCTGCGAGCTGCTGCGCGCACTCCGTCTACTTCCAGAACCTCTGATGGAAACACTTCTTCTGGCCCTGGGCAAGCTCTGCCCAGGCTGTCACTACACGACACATGCTGCAGACCACATCCACACTCGCTCGCGTTTCTGGCCAGTGATACGTGTGACTGTGTCATGCAGTGCTTTGACAGAAGTCAGAGATGTCCGAACAGAACTACCCCCGCATACGCCTGCCAGAAGTCAGCGCAATCCAAAGGTAACCATCCCCCCAACCCACCCTCAAGTCCGGGCCTACCCAACATGCTGCGTGAATCGCACCGCTCCCTGAAATGGTTGGGATTTTGGATCGAAAATGGATACCTACCCAATCTTGCCAGCTGTGTTGCAACTTCAGTAGCAAAACCTCCCGCCCCAAACACAACATGTAACCAGATTGGACATTTGCAGCACACGGCTGCACACAGACCCTAGGTACACTTTTGTGAACGTCAGTTACACCGATTTACATCCAACATCATTATGGTATTCCCCTAAGCCATGGTCATGCATTCTTTGGTCGTCGCACTGGAAAAACCACAGCCCTAAGCTGATGATCATGCCTACCAAGTACATCCAAGTACAGGGGTCTTGCCAGCATGGCAGGCACACATGGACTCGGGGCATGTCTCGGGTATTGATTGCTTAGTTGTCGAATCGCGGGCGAGCAGCGGGGAAGTTGAAGCAGCCAAAGTTCCCGGTTTGCCACTCGTTGTCCTCGTAGCCACTCTCATCCTCATCCTCATCGTAGAACTCGACCTGGTGTCAAAGGTGGGTTGGTCCTAACTAAACCAAAATTTATCCTCCCAAATACCGATCATTTGGGTTCGTGACCCTCACAAAATGTTGATTGTCCTGTGGCTTCCTTTTTTTCCAGCCTGAAAAGGGACCATCAAAAGCACACACACACAAACACACACAAGCACACAAAGGCACACAGAAGCACACAGAAGCACACAGAAGCACACACAAGCACACACAAGCACACACACACAAGCACACACAAGCACACACAAGCACACACAAGAACGCACAAGCACACACACAAGCACACACAAGCACACACACACAAGCACACAAGCACATAAGCACACACGCACACACACACAAGCACACACGCACACACACAAGCACACACAAGCACACACACACACACACACACACACACACACACACACACACACACACACACACCCACGCACGCACGCACGCACGCACGCACGCACGCACGCACGCACGCACGCACGCACGCACGCACGCACGCACGCACGCACGCACGCACACACACAGCACACACAAGCACACACACACACACACACACACACACACACACACACACACACACACACACACACACACACACACACACACACACGCACACGCACACGCACACGCACACGCACACGCACACGCACACGCACACGCACACGCACACGCACACGCACACGCACACGCACACGCACACGCGCACGCGCACGCGCACGCGCACGCGCACGCGCGCACGCGCACGCACGCGCACGCACGAACGCACGCACCCACACACACACACACACCACGCACACACACACACAAACCCACCCTCTCACACGCGTATACACACAGACACACGCAAACACAGACACACAGACACACAGACAAACACACTCACCCCCGCGCCCCCGCTCCCGCCCCCTCCTGCACCCGCGCCGCCCGCCCGCCCGCCCGCCCGCCCGCCTGCATGCACGCGCCCACACAACCCATGCCCAGACCCTCCCAAACTCCTCCCAACCGCCCAAACCCAACATTCCACTCCCCTCAAGCCTCACTCGAACCCACCCCTCCCAAAGCCCTGACAACCTTCGGCCAAGTCTCTGAGTTGCAGTGTCCCTCGCCCTTCGCGGACCTCCACTCATCGCCCTGGGCCGAGCACACGTGCGCGTGTGCTCCAAGGAACGCAAACCGCAAACGGCAGAGTCACGCCACGTCCCAAACACATGTGACAACATATGGGACATTCAAATGGCAAGTGGCTTCCCCTCGGTATGCTGACTAGCCATTCAGCTATTGAAAAGGCTCTCTGATCTGCGCGGCTACTTCATTGCTTTTGTTTTGTTGAAGTGGCCTTGTTACGCATCAAAGAAGGCCAAGACCGGGCCATTGTACGCCAAGGATAAGTCTTAGTCTTGCCCTCAAACACTGGCAAGCTGTGCAACTGGATAATTAAAGCACGGGAAGAAGACCAGAAACTTGCTCCAAACGAGAGTCTGTGCTGTCAAGCAGAGTCAAGCAGGCCTTTCACTGTTGTTTGGTCCTGCGTTGCTCAACGGAAGGCGTTTCGCCACTTTGGGAATGAAGAAGCCATCGGGCGAAGGGCACCTGCCCGATTGGCACCTCTTCGGCCTGCAACAGGCAAAGGTTCCACCGACCAAAAAAACAATTCAAAACAAACGACACCAGTCCAACAGTTCAAAAGATTTGGCAAGATCGCGCGCTCTGACAGAATGTGCCATCTGCAGCTTCATGCATGCAAAATCGCCACGCTAATTTATGCTGGTTCAACCAAAGTTTGCCACGTCTTGCTCCAAAGACCCAGCAAGGGAAGATATCCATGCGCAGAAATGAACACCACAAGAAACCATTCGCCAGCCTTGGGAAAACGTGCAAAAAGAAGCTTCCCCTTTCAAAGCAGTTTATTTGGAGCCAACATTTACTGAGGGAAAACTGATGTCAGGGTTGTGTAACAAGAGGCGGCCGGAAAGGGGCCAAGGAGTAAATCAGCACCAACCACACAAGAATTTGATCAGTTTGCCGGTGAGTCCCAATGATTCTTTGGATTTGCTGCCTCTTTGGAAGGTCGAACACAAAATGGACCTTGAGAGACTGTTGAGCTTCAGGCGCTCGACAGAGTTACCTGTTCCCAGCTACTCCAAAACGGAGCAATCCGGCGCAATCTTTAAAATTAAGAATTCCCCCAAAAAACAACAACATGTAACAGTCCTTTCCCTTGAGCCAGCAAACATGGCACCAACTACAATAAAGGGAGCCACGATTCTCAAGACGCCTGTCCTGGATCTGATTTCATAAACCGCTCCGAGGTGCAGAGGTGCCCCAGCGTCGGCGACCCCAGTTGTTTTGTTGGTAGCCCGTCACAGAGGTGCTCCTTACGACCTTGGTGCCGCCCCTGCAGTTGCCTCAGCTCGGGATCCCGATCTTGGGATCGCAGGTTGCCTGTGGCTTGCGAGTTGCCTGGCTGAAAGGGGGGGGGACTCTGAAGGGTCCGTAAGAAACCAGCCCAGAACCAACTCAGAGGCTTCCTTGATCGCATTCATTCAGAATTTGAACCCCCTTGAGAGCTAGCAAGTTGATATGGCAAAGAAAAGAACGCCAAACAGCCTGAGGGAGGGAGCCGGGTTGAGGGGGTTGGCTCAGCCTGGGTGCCCGCAAACTTGAGAAAGCAGCCGGAAGCAGGCTGATAGAAGGGGAAAGGCTCGGCTTTCAGCTGTAACTGAGAGCTGGGCGCTCCAACCGTGTGCCGTTCACTTGAGAGATAGGGGTCAACAGGCTGGCCGATGGCCAAGGCGAGAAACACATTCAAGAAACGCGAGCGCGGCACATGTTTGACTTGTTCCGAGCTTCCACGATGCCTTTGTGACAAACAAGCTGCGTTAACTCAAAGCTTCATCGACCGAAGCCCACTTCCACTACCAGCCAACCATAGGCAATGAGCAACGGAACCAAAGAGGTAAGCATGAAAGGCGCAGAAGGGGCACTGGAAACAGAAGCCACGCTCAATTTTGGATGTCGAGACCTTGCGAAACTAAACGAAGGCAGGCGTTCCAAGACCAAAGTGGGCTACGAGAACCCTGTGCATCACACCGTTCGCGGACAGCTCTATAGGTTCTACAAAGCCTGGGGCGAGGGGTCTGGCTTCGCCCCACTCCTTTCGGGTGACCCTACGAGATACCAGGCCAGTCCACCTCGCAATACAACAAATAGCATCGGCGCAAGCCCTGCCACTTTGTTTAAACAATATGCTGGAAACTATAAACGTGGACAAGTGAACATGGACACATGGAAAGGGTTGAAACAACCGATTTGCATCCTGCTGACTATTCAACCCTTGAAGCTTGCAGACCTGCGAAAGATGAATCTAAGATGAACCTGAGGTACTGTCGCCGGGTTCAACCATCCAAACATATGATTCTTAGATTCTGGTCCACAGTGAACCTCAGGATGATGGATGCCATTGAGGCCCCGCGGTTGCTTCCGAGCGGCGATCCCGGTACAGGGTCACCTGACGGAGTCCCCGGAAACCAAACGATGGCTCAGGCCGGAGGGAATCTCCAGGTGAGGTTCTCCCGGGGAAAGGCTGTCAAATTATCCTCCTGAATAGTTACGCCAAAATCGGAAGGTCATGCTGACCCCGCATCGATCAACGCGGAACTTGGGGTGTGTTCCTCACTGTGATCTGGAAGGGGGGTGGGGTTGGAACAACCCATGTCATGGGGGAAATGAACAGGGGGATATCAAAAAAAAAAAAACCAACCTTTGACACTTCATGCCGTTGCGTGTGCTCGTTGCAAAGAAGAGCGAGCGTTGTTTGGTTCTCATTTATCATCAGGAACAACTGTGGGCCCGCGCAGCAACAGAACCAACTGCCTGGTTATTGAGAACCGCCCGGCGTCGCTGAATGCTTTGCTAGCTAGCGGCAATCGAATTCGGCATCCACATCCGGATCTGAGTCATTCCACTCCATCCAAAACAATCAATCCCGACCCATGGCTTTGATAAGCGCCGAGGGTGTTCAATTCCAAATGATTCACACTGGTAAACATGCATGCATACACCTCCGCCCCATTCAAATCGTTGCTCGTTCACAAGAGATCCCATGATTTAGTCGAGCAGGATCGGCAAAATCGAACGAGAAGGCACATATGACAGTAAACTGTCACCAACGCATATATATATATATACATACATACATACATACATACATACATACATACATACATACATACATACATACATACATACATACATACATACATTACATACATACATACATACATACATACATACATACATACATACATACATACATACATACATACATACATACATACATACATACATACATACATACATACATACATACATACATACATACATACATACATACATACATACATACATACATACATACATACATACATACATACATACATACATACATACATACATACATACATACATACATACATACATACATACATACATACATACATACATACATACATACATACATACATACATACATACATACATACATACATACATACATACATACATACATACATACATACATACATACATACATACATACATACATACATACATACATACATACATATATTATATATTATACATATATACATAATATATACATATAATATATATATATATATATACACATGTATATGTTTACCCGTGCTTTGAACACAACACACATATTTCAACATTGACTCAATATTAACTCAACATTGATATTACATCCTTGCACAGAGCGAGGGTAGATTGGTGCTCGGAATGGTGAAATGCATCTATCGAATGAGGTACTTTCCACCCATTTAAGCTGCTTCCCTCATTGAGTCATGCAGAATACTCGGCAATACAGGCCGCTCTCTTGGATGGTCGGGTAAGCAAAGCAGGATCTGTCTACAAACTAACTTCGGAGATAAACTATGTCTGATCGCCATGTTGAGAGGACATCTACACGGGCGGGTGGTTGGTCTCCTTTACCAAACGGAAGAGCACATTTTTTGGAGTTGTCCTATTTTGAAGCAAAGCCAGACGTTCCCCATGTGCCGCTTCTACGTCTGTCGTATTCCCATGGTCCTTTGGATTCCTTTGAGACGAATTTGGCATGGGACATGGTGCTGTTTTCCCCAACTCGGCCGATTCCCGCACCTTGCACTCAAGGCCTCAGCCCGAAGCAAACGCGGGGAATAAGAACACCCTGTAAGTTTAATCCTGGCGTGATTGGTCTACCACTGCTCAAAATGTGTTGCGCAGGGTAGAACATTGGATGGGAAAAGACAAATGCAAATACAGCTCTAGGGATACCTGCCCCATTCTTTCCAGGGATCCTTCTTTTCAGGAAACCATCAAAATCCAAGAGAATAACGATGGTTGAAAAGAATGGGGACCCCTACAAACAGCCAGGTGTCTACCCTTCTGGTTGAGGCAATCGCCGGTACCTTCTGGAGCTTGCGCGAGTACCATGGAGTTGCGCGCTTGCTTTCGCTTGCCCCTTGGCGACAAGCTTTCATGACATGTGCTGGATTTGTCTTCAAACAGTTCCTTCCGCGACTTGCGCGCGGCCTGCGCGTAACCTGCGCGGCCCGGGCTTTAAGCGGAGCAGGACGCCTTCAAACAAACTTGCTTTTCACGCGGGCCTTTGGCGCTGGGAGCCAGGGGTGAACTCCTGGGTGTGGCCCAAATTGAACCGAGGTGTCCTCTTCCGGATTGATCGGTCCGGCCGTTCGGGCGCTTGAAGCGGGAGCCTTGCACACGAATTTGTTCGGTGAATAAGAACGTCTATTTAGCCAACCTAGAAGAAGAGACCCCTGAAAAAAGCAAACTCCGCACTCATGAGTCGCCATCGAAACTCCCTCGACAGCCACCACAAGATGGTATTCAGCGTTGTGGCAGATCCATGACCCAGGGACAACTCGCATCGTCACGACATAGTTTCAGACACAACAACATGGCTCCTGATTGAGCAGTATCAAACTCGGACCCGAGTAAAAGGCGTGTCTCGTTGAAACTGCTGAATGTGTTTTGCTAGAAGGCTAGAGTTTTTTTGCGGTGTGAACACCCTTGGCAAGTAAAGAACAAATAGAAAAGTCTCCAGACTTGACACATCCCCAACTTGCGCGGAGCTTTCGCTGATGCTACCCTTTGTGGGGAAAGCGTTGGCTACCTTTATATAGGGGGAGTTGCACCCTATAAACTACTCTGCCAGGTTAACTAGTCATGATATTTCTTGTCTGGAAGAAGTCAAAACCAAGCCGCTTGCTCGTTCACGAGCGGCAACCAAACCGAAACAAAGCTTGCTTTTGACTTGCAGCATATCCTTGGCCCAACTTGGCCCCTTATTGGGACAGAAAGCCTGCAAAATTCGGTTCCTTTATGTCGCTTCGGCACATGCTGGTCCCAATCTGGGGGAACTCGAAAGGGAAACCAACAGGATAAGTCAAACTGCCTGAATGCCATTGCGACTTCTCTGTTCATTTGGCCTGTTCAGAGAGCTACACCTGGGTGTCTTTTCCTTGTTTTCAGATATGTCCAGCAAATGGCTGTTTTGTTGGTGCACCACATTAGTCCAATTCAGCCTATGTTCCTTGCTTAGCCAGGGAAGAACGGATCCTTTCCGAATCTCCAAACCGATCTGACATGTTTGGCTGTGGTCTCGGAAGCCTCACCCACGAAAACATCAAAAGGAGAACACTGGCAGCAAACAAACAAACAACAAGCTGGCCGCGGTGCCATTTGGGAAAGGTGAGCTGTTGGCGAAAAAAGGGAACCCTTTTTGGGGAAGACCATTTTTAGTGGGGCAGCCACCAAAACAAGGGAAAACGGGTGCCACTGAACAACTGAGTCAATTGATTCCTTTCGCGTCCGAGGGTCTGTTCCAGCCGCTCTTGTCCTCGGAGATGGCCAGGTAGGCGCCCCGGTGGCTCCTGAGGTACACCTTGCCGCCCCCCGCGTCCAAGACCTGAGAGCCGCGTTAAGATTGCCAGGACCCCGATCGGGTGAGAACCAAAAAAACAAAAGGCACGTGGAGAGAAAACCGGAGTTGCCATGACCTTGAGGAAAATAGATGGTCTCTGGTAAATGCAATAAAACTCATCTCGTGGAACCCATTTATGTCTAAGCAAATTAAAAGAAATGGACACCTTTGAGAGCCGCCATCCAACTTTCTTTTGAGCAAACTCGAGCACAAACGCAACCGAACACCCCGGGCAAAAGACTGCGACAGTGCCACTGGATTGATATGCCTTCTCAAAAGGAGGGGTGGGCTGCCCACCTGGAGGTGCCGCCCACCCATTCCCGCAAAACCGAAACTCCGAAAGCCGAGGCCCTCGCGCGGAACTTCTCCCAGCCCCCGGTGTTAGTGGTGCTCCGCACGTTGCCGCGGTTGTCCTGGATGTTGCGGCCTGGATGTTGCGGGCGGCAGATACGCACTCGATCCCTGCCTTTTTTGGATGGCCAGCTGTGCTTCTTTCTTCGGCTTCTCGGGGTTCCTTTTGGGGTACCGTTTGCTTGGTATCTGATGGCCTTTGCGAGGGTGAATATGCCAACAAAAGGCGCGTCTGACACACTCCCCTCCCCAGCAAGCAAAAAACCGTAGGTCAGAATCCGAGGCAAACATTCACCAAGCGCGGACGGTGAGTCGGAACAGCCCAAGGCCAGCCGCTTGGTGGGGAGAAATCGGGAGAAATCACCACTTGGGGCGTTCTTGAAGTCGAGATTCAGCACTGTTTGGATGTGTCTCCAAATAGCGGACCCCCAAAATTGTGGCTTTCTTGTTGGTCTCCGTTGAGGCCAACTCTTTTCACCCTCAAAACCAAAGCAAAGCCAAAGAAAACCACGCGCAACCCCTTCCCGCGCGCTGCAAAAACCTGCCCGCTCCGCCCGCCTGAGCTGCTTCGGATAAAGAACCGCGTGTCAGTGCCCAACACTCCAATGCCCCCATCAGCAGAGATCAGCTGCCACTTCTCCTTGCCCGAGCCCGGAACCTCGGAGGCGCGTGCGGAAATGCGTATAACCGGCTTCCGTTGTGTTTCGCGTACGCCTGCCGAGCTCATTTGCGTTTAGCGTTAAGTCGTACCTTAATCGGCTTGGGCCTCTCCGAAATGGATCACCCAACTCTAACCAGACCTTCATCCTGCCGATGTTTGGGCATCCCCCTGCTGGAAACGTCCCGTTGTTCCCCCAAACATAGAAGTCAGCAGTGAAGCTGCACATGGTCGGAAACAACATGAACCATCTTTGCCATGCAAGCATGTACCGCAGCAGAATCCATTTCCCACAAAAGAAAACTACCGTAGACGCAAACAACATACTTCGACTCTCTGGGGATTACCTCGCTTCCGGGTGCGACCCGCATGTCTTCTCTTGGCTTGCGTCGGCTGGCGCCATCGGGGAATCTCTGTAGCGCCTCTGTAGTGGAGACATGGGTGTGCCTGTTCGTCAAAGGAAACAGCAACAAAATGAGGCGAAATCGGTCTCACAGCCGCGTGATCATACGGATTCTCACTCACATGGCCTTGTTGTATGGCAAACACTTTGGTACTCATCCGACTATTTCCCGAGGCCCTGTGTCAAAACCGTGGACTGTTTTTCAAGGAAGTCAACATGTTGACGCCCAGCCATTTGGAGGGGTCCAACTTTTGAACTGCGGGCTTTGCCCCACTGCCACTTAGTTCTCCACAACAACTCTTCCTGGGTTCCCTCCAGCCACCAATTGTTCAAACCCGACAGAAACACTTGGGGATTTCTGTCATGTGCAAAGATGTTTCCCATGAAGCCAAAGGCTTAGTTCACCAATCTTCGGATTTACACCAGGGGGCATGGGTGTTTCTCAAAATTAGGGACCCTCTAGGCGGATTTCCGTTTGCCTTGGCTTGCAGACCCATGGAAGAAGGGTGCCCCTATTTGAGACACACCCACATGTACTATTTTTCCACCCTGAAACAAGACATCTCCAAGTAAAAGATCTACATTCTGGGCGTTCGTTTTGCCGCCGTCCCTTTCCGTGGACTCGCCACATCGAATTCGGATTCTAAATCCGAGGAGCGCAGCCCGGGTCATTGCAGCGGTCATACCACCTGTAGGTGCTGCCATCCAGTCCCAGCACGCGGTCTCGGCCCTCCAAAGGCGCCATGAACATGTCGGCGGCCTCGGTCGAATGTCAAATACTCCAGCGGCCATCCGTGGCCAATGGAGCCGTTTGTTTGGAGATCCTTTAAGAAACGAACCCCCTCAAACAAAAGCAAAAAGAAACTTGCGCGCAACTGAAGGTCTGCGTGATGCAAAAACCGAACAAACCAGGGACAAAGGAAGGACCTGAACGTAGTTTTGGGAAACTCAAGGTCTACTTTTATGAGTTGCGATGACCATCTGCATTTCGTTGCCGCGAGAAACTGCTAAGGGACAGGCGAACCTAATCTGCAAAGCACCGATAGGGGCACCCAAGATGGTAGCCTCCCCTCCACCTTGAGGATGCCCAGGGCCCCTGTCAGGTGCTATGGGACATGTTTCCCCCCTCTGCCCATTCCAACATCTCTACATGGCTTGTTTTCCTTGGCATATTTTTGTCCCAAGTGGCTTGGCGGATTCCCGTCCACCAGAAAAAAATCTGCCCTTTTTTTTTAAACCCGAGTTCAGCTGGTTGAAACTGGCTCAAAGTGAGATCTCTCCCTGGAGGGAGCCAACAGTTGGCATCGATGGCCCGAAGGGCCCAGACTGGCGTCCTGCACAGAATCCAAGCAGACATACCCTTCGAGCAGGCAGTGTGCTCCTTCCCCAAAACATGCATGAGAGCAGACTATCTCAGTTTTCAGTATATATAGCTCAATATCATTCTCGTCAATACCCAATTTGGATGCTTCTAGCACCCCACATCCACATCTGAATCACTCCTTCCCAAGAATCCCAACGCGACGGGCGAATAATACACGATTCAAACCAAACCATCTAAAGCCCAAATGATTTCTGACCAGCCCAAGGAAAAGAGACCCACAAAAAATGAGGTATCCCACCTGCCTGACGAGAGCCGAGTGCCCCACAACTTCCCACAATGAAAGAAATTGGTTTTCGGTTCCTCGGATGAAGGAGTTTATTGGAACCCCCAGCAAGGGGACAACCCTCCAAAAAATCTTGTTTGTTTTGGGGGGTAGGTGTGGGGGTGTTTGTCTCAAAATACGGGAACCCCCCGAAACGGGGTGGTTTCCTTCTTCCTTTTGAAACCATCCAAAGTCAGACTCCTTCTAATTGGATGGCTTGGAGCCCCTTGGTTTGGTGGTGTTCAGGGGTTTTCTGTTTACCGTCTACATGAACCAGGGACCCGTTCAAACCCAAATCCAAACCACCGGGCTCCAAACCACCCGATTCGTGGGGAACCCTGACACAGAGGCGCGCCCCGCAAAGAAAGAAACCCGCCGCCCTGCGGAAAAAAAATAAGATGAAAATCCCGAGGCTCTGCTTCGATGCCCATGGCAGCCGTGTCGTCGTAGACCAGCAGGCCACCCAACTCCATAGACACCTGGCGGATGTGGACACAACAAGTTCATCTGCGCACACAAAACCAGCCAACAGGGAAAAAAACAATCCACAAAAACCTTTCCTTTCCTTTCCTCGCTCTTGACTCCCCTCCTGCCAAAATGTGTGCCTGGCCTGCAAAGAAAAAATCCAGTTTTTGAGTTTTTGAATTGCTTGATTGCTCTACTGTTTTCTTGAGAATGCACGCGCATAATTGATATGTTTCTCATGATCGCCACTTCACACAAATTGAAATCAGTAATTTGATACAGGCTGACCAACCTGGAAACAGGGGACGCCCAAATGATAAAATACTTGTCTTCTCCGAATTAGCTTGCTTTTGGTTGTGGAGAGATTTATATTTTCAGGAATAATGGTTTCGCTTTAGCATCATAGGGAGAAATAGGGAAACCCCAAAGTGGGTGGTTTCCGTTGAATCACTTGGGTACCCTCAAAAATACGCCCATGTCGACATGCCAACGAGCAAGTCAAACAGTTGTGATCTGACTTCTTGCCAAGCAATCGAGCCGGGGACAAGGACAGGTCTTGAGGGACGGTTGACAATGCCATGAATGGCCTCTAAAGAAAATCGAGTACCTCCACAATGGGTTGCATTCGTTTTTGCCTCTTTTAAAATGCTCCAAAAGGAGGTTCCCTTTGTGAATGCACACTGTTTTTTGCCAAGCGCTTGCAATCGCTGTTGCCAAAATGACTCGAAATTGCAACAGTGCGCCGCTGGAGCAAAGGGATGCCCGCCAAACACAAAAACAACAACCATGACGAATTTGTGGCTCTACGTTCTCTCCTTTTTTGGCTTCCTTGTTGTCTTACTGTTGGTTCCTTTTTGTTCTCCGCAAAGACGGCCGGAGTCCCCATCTCCCCGCCAAACGCTAAATCGATGATGGCCCCCTCAAATGATAGTTGTGGTTTTGGCTTCCCTTTATATTGACTGCAGAACTCGGTTGAGGCCCAGAATTGTGTTTGTTCTTTTATCGAAAAACAAAAAAAGACAAAACAAGTGCTGAACACGGGGAATAACGCCCACTTGGGAGGTTCGGCCAGTATTACGGAGGCTGACATCATTGGGAAAGGGTCCTCCCACAAAAACCTCTGGGCATGGGTTCAAGATCGCACATGGGTGTAGCTTGAAATGGAGAACCCGCTCAGAAAGGATCTTGTCCCGTTGATGTATTCTTTGAAGCACCTCGAACACGACACACCCTGTGCCATAGATGCATACAAGCCTTTCGAAATCTCCAACCCATGGGAAACACCCATGTACAAAGCCCCCCCCCAAGATATTGCTTCCAGTGTCCGGCAAAGCCAAAGCATCTCAACGCCAACAACTTCAGATTCAGCAGGCCATACTCAGGTCTTCTTGCTATTTTTGTTGGGAGGTTGTGAGATCTGAAAGCTAGCTGTCCTTTCCGAACTCCGAGAAACCGAACTTCGCCTCTGACAAACCCGACGATTCGCCTTGGGGAAGGGGAAGAAGATCTGTCTGCCGCTGCAGTAACTCTCAAGCTTCACGATGTCCCCGGCACCGGCTCGCCCCGTCCTGAGCGAAGCCACGGCCTCTGGGGGCGATTTTTGGGCCGGAGAAAGAGTCGCTGATCAAATTGGTGACCTTAAAACGGCCCGTCGGCTCAAAGATGCTTTAACATCGCCCTGGGAAGCGGGTTTAACGCACCATTGTGTCAACACTTCCTGGGCCCTACAAATCTGCACTGTTGCAAAAACCGGTCTTACGGGTATCAGTGAACCCTAACTGCTTGGTTTTGGTCTCTCTGCCTCGCCAAGAGGCTGACAGGCGCCCCAGTTGGTTTGAGTCGGGGTCAGCAGGTGGCAGTACTGGACCTCAGAAGCGAGCGGCCTAGAACATCGGTCCTGAACCCGGGAGTCGAAGACTCGCCTACACCAGCTCTCGTTCTCAGAAGCCGACTTTGGCTGGAATTTGTTCCAACTTCACATGGGATTGAGAGAAACTTTGTCTCCAGTGAAGGAGACAAAAAACAAAACAATACTAGGTCCTCCAGCAAAGAGGTTAGAATAAGGGTACCTTTTTTTCTGCAGTCTATTTTAGTAGGGGAACCCTCCCAACCAAAAAGGGGTGAGCAAGGGCACTACTGGGGGACCTAGAATACATGTTTGCCACTCTTGTGCTTCAGTCATTGGAGGCTCGGAGCAACCCTGATCTTGCCTTTTTTATCGGTTTGGGTCGCTTGTGCGGTTGGGTGGCCCAAATTACCAGAGGAACAAGCTTAGGGCTCAATTCCCCAAGCCAAACCGGGGTGACCTGAGATAGTGGGAAGTCTCAGCTCGCCCACCACCCTCTGCCCCAAAACATACAAGAGATGTGGTCCATGCATATCTCAATTGGGAGAATGCAAACAACGTCTTTGACTCCACCTTCCTGGAGTCTTGAGCATCTGTCGTATCCAACCATGAGCAGCGTTCAGACTTGGGAGGCGGCGCAGAAGCACTGATCAATCTGGCTGAAATGGCCACGCAAATCAGAAACTGAGCATGGCAGCGGCGTTCATAATATCTTGCAAAATTCAGCACACCCACCTTTTTCGTCACAACGGAATCATGAGCATGTGCCAAAATAACCACACACACACACACACCTGGCCTTCCTTGACGTTTCCCCCGGCAACGCAAAGCCTAGCCTCAAAGAAAACAAACCTTCGGCGCGACTTTTCCGCGCGCTGTCAAACGCGCGCGAAGAAGCCAAGGGGCCAGAAACTTCAAGGTGGCCGCGCCCACCTCCGCCTCAATCTCCTGGGGTTTCAACCATCATTAGATGCATCTCGGACATGTCGGCTGTCTTTCTTAGCCCCCCAGTGATTCGGTTTTCGACATTTTGGCTTTCTTTGAACACAAGAAACACACAACACAACGGGGTACCCGCAGACCCATACCAGCAGAGCCCGCACGAGCAGGGAATCGGAAGTTTCAGCAGGTGAAAAGATTCCTATAGGATGGATGGATGAATGGATGGATGGATGGGATGGGATGGGATGGGATGGAATGGGATGGGATGGAATGGAATGGAATGGAATGGATGGAGTGACCTGCAAGTCTTCCCTCACGCCATCGCAGGGCACCCTCCAATACACGTCATCAGCGCTCTACACAAGCAGCCGTGAACTCAAAGGCCGTACAGGCGGCAGGCGCGCACAGAGAGCTCAGAGCTGGGGCTCCTGAAGCACGGCAAACACGAGGTGCCAAGCGCCTCCATGCCCCCATACCACCCGCTCTGCACCGTATAAGGCTACCGAAAACCAGGGCCCAGGATGGTGCCCAAACGCTAGAATGACAAGCCTGCGCGGCAAGAGCCCTCTGTGGAGCTCAAAACACCCGAATTCTCCCGTCATCTCCCGTCCCTCGGTTCGCCGATTTTTTGTGAAGATTGCAGCTGCCGAAAGCGCGCAGGAGGTCCACTTTTGGAAGAGCCGGCAAATTGAATCCAAGATATCCAGCCGAAAGTGCGCAGACGGCTCGCTTTTTCAGATCCGGCAACTTAAAAATCACAAAACCAACAAATTGCTGAAGGTTGACCCGAAAATGACAAATTCAAAGAGAAGCGTGAAACTTGCAAAACAAAAACTACGAGTTTTTAAAACAGACCCACCGAAAGTGCTGTTCACTTCTGTGAGGTGCGCGTTGCCATGCCAACGCGGCCGATTCTGAGCAGACCCCCGCTGTCATCCGTTTTCGAGGCTCACAAAGTGCTGCGCCTGCCACGGAATCTGTTCCGCACCAACATTTGGCCTTGATGTTGACCAGCCGAAAGTGGGCAGGGTTCGCTTCAAGAGCTGGCAAATTGAAACCAACCGAACGTGAGCAAAGGGGCTCACTGTTTCAAGATCCGGCAGATTCAAAATCACCAAAAAAGTTCGAACAAAGTGCGCAAGGAGTTGATCTGATGTGCCTTTGCTCAGGTTCTGGTGCGTTTTTGCTCTGCTGTGGTTTGATTTGCTACGTCTTTGCTGTCTTTGATTGGCTATTCTTTGCTTTGCTATGGCTTTCATGTCTTTGCTACGTCTTCGCTTGGCTATGCCTTTGCGTTGCTAGGTCGTGGCTTTGCTATCTCTCTACTTGGGCTTGCTCTTGCTTGGCTATCTCTTTACTTGGCAAAGAAAAACATTGCAGCTCTTTGACTTTGTGGCTTCTTGGGTTGTCTGGTTTCAGTCGTCCATAACTCCGAAGTTTCTCATCTAAACGTCCTCTGAGCCATGGCCAAGTGAAACCAAGTGGTTATACTAATTCTACAACGCCCCAGCCCTTCTGGCCATTCCTGCGTGTGTCCGTCAGCAATGTAATGAGGAGCAAGATTAGGATGATGATGATGATGATGATGATGATGATGATGATGATGATGATGATGATGGTGATGATGATGGTGATGATGGTCGTGGTGATGATGATGCTCTGATGCTGGGGACGCTGAAGATGATATTGCCGATGCTGATGGTGGTGATGATGATGTGCTTGTGCTTGTGCAGATGTGCTCTGATATTCGCTGATCTGCTTGTGCCGATCCAACTTCCGCTCAGGGGGAACTCCTTTCTTCTTCTTCTGCCGAGCAGCGATGCGCTCCGGGGTCACCCAAGCCTTGTACTTCCAGCCAGGCTCACTGGAATCCAAGCGTCGCCCGGCCTCATCGCGAGAAATCGCGCCGCAAGAGCTAAAAGAAAAAAAGAAGCGCGAAACTTGTGTTTGGAGTCAATTCTGGGGTCCCATGAAGAAGCTGGACACTGCAAGCATATTCGTTGACAATTGGACTATCCAGTAGCACAATGCTGCTTCTGACGCTCATGATTTACAAAGCAACAGAGATACGGGCAATCGTGGCGCTAGCGCCAAACAAGTGCTTGCGCCTACAAGACAAAGGCCAACCCGTCTGCCACCCAAGCTACCGACCTCCCACCTTGAGCGCAGCTAAGAAAAAACTAAGAACGAGTTTAGCTCACAAAGGCGCTGCCGATAGTATAGATTCTAGTAGCACACAAGCGCGTTTCTTAAGAATGAAGTACCAGCAACTCCGCCACTTGCGCATGATGATGTCGACTTCAGCTGTCCTTCGCAGCTCTGTCACAGCTCTCTGTCACATCTGTGTGTCAGGTCGCCGCTGTCTGTCCCAAGCACTTTCGCAGCTGTCTGTCACATCATGTCACATCTGTCTGTCACAGGCTCTGTCGGCAGGGCTGGTTGTGGCGGTTGGATATCACTTCAAATCTAACAGCCCAAACCTGTCCCAACGCATGCGCACGCTAAGGCATGAGAAACTAGCCAAAAGAGGTCTAGATGCCGAACTGCCCATGTTTCTGTATGTGTGTGTGTGTGTGCAGTTCACTATTGAGGGAGCCAACCAGTGTTGGACTCTGCAAACCAAAGAACGGCATCCAAGCAAAGCCTTTCATATAAGACATGTCTGTAAGAATAGCTGCTTTGTTCATTTCTGTCGGTGGCTCGCGCGTGTGCCCCGAATTGGGACCGCTCTCTCGGAAGCCAAAAGGAAACCACTCTTTTTCGGGCATTTGTATTTTTCGGCGGCCGCTGGTGCCCCGTGTCCACCAGCCAAAGCGCACTGGAGAGCTTCCGCATAGGATGCTCTGGATCTGCGGGCTGCAAGTCGTCCTGCGTGATCCTCAGCGCAAAACGACCCGTAAAATTCGGGGAGGGTTCCAGGAAAAGGCGAGCATGACATTCTTTGTCCGCCCTAGGACCCCTTTCTGGGGCCAGGATGTCACTTAGTCACCGAGGATTCAGGAATCCTTAGAGGAACCATGAGCTCTCGCCGCACGCAACACGGGCGTTTCACCCAGCTCTCTTTCAACAAGCTCACCGCTCAACTTGAGCGACCCCGAATGAGCTACACATCCAGAGCGCCTGAGGCAAGAAGGTAAAGACATGTAAAGACCTGAGCTCAAGCATCTCTTCCAGAAATCCCTATTAACCCAGGAAAGAGGATGGGACTGTTACCTCTAGGAACCCCAAAAACAACCGCGGTGTCCTGACCCGTTGTTCCCGGGGAAAAGCTCTGCGACCTTATGAATAAACTTTGGTTGCTTCAGGTTCAAGTGGGTTGTAAGGGCACTTAGACACTGGATGGGCTTCGCGCGGCAAACATGACACGCTCGCAACAATGTGCTCCAGCGAAATACGCTCATTCAGCAGCCGGGGTGAGACATTCGCCCCAAAGCGAGGTCTCGCCAACTGTCAGGGGATATCCAACATGCACAAGCCAAACACATCGTGACGTGTCAACCATGCTTCACTTTCGGATTTACCAGCGTGTTCCTGATAAACAAAATGCCACGAGTCGCCCCGGAACCAACATTGTAAGCAACCAGGTTTAACCAATGAACGGAGGGCACCCGTGTTGTGACATTGGTTCACCATTCGGAGATCCCACATTGCGGGTCCAAAAAGGCTAGGGGACACTTTGATAATTCTCAGGATGTAGTTGGAGAAACAAATGGGGATGCGAGACGGCGAAAAAGACAAGGAACCACCTTGCCTCCCTTTATGGTCTTGTTGATTGGGCCCCCGAAAAGGTCCTCCCGTATCAACCTGCTTCGGTCTGGCTGAAAAGCCAGACCTTCGCTAACTGTCCATGGGAAAACGGGGCAGTTTGGTAGCGTCAAAGAACCGCCCACAAAACTTCAAAGGAAGCAAACCCAGTAGAGGACTAGAGGTCCGCCAAAGCGCTCCACGTAGTAGCTGCCATCTTCCGCCACTGGAGTGCGAGTGCCCATGCGTCGGGCCAAACGCCGACCCCCGCTGCTGTAGGTGAAGTTGGAGGCGTTTGTGTCGTTGCCGGTGGTGTCGTTGCTCGCCTCATCTCGTCCGAAACCACAAGGCTTCTTTCTATTGGGCACCTTGAAAAGGCAACCTAACCTAAAAGGGAACTTCACTGTGTGAGGCCAAGCAGGACTTGGGGTCTTGCCAGGGATTCGACCAACCTAAATTGCTGGAGTCACATCCTGGGGCAACCCAGGGAATAGTTTATAGACTGATGGGTGTATATATATATATATGTGTTTTAATATGTGTGCGCAAATCTATATATGCTCCATATATATATATATATATATATGTGGTCCCCCCAGGGTTTCTGCAGCTGTCATTGACATACTTACATGGTGTGCCTGCACAGCAAACAACGTAACTACCAGTGAGCTTCTTTGTTGACACTGTTCTGCTGAACAGCGCTTTTCTGAATAACTACACACTCTACAAATCAAACGACGGAATGTGCTTGCGTGTTCAAGCCTCAGCGTCAAAAAAGGTTTCTCTGTTTAGTTTACAGTCACTATTATCTGAACAACGTGATTGCAATGTTAAAACGGACCATAGTCCTATAACAACTGTACAGAATTCGATATTGGGCGATTGAAGAGAGAGAAAGAGCCACATGTATTCTTTCCACAGGGACAAAAGAGCAGGAAGACTTTGGGCAGGTCCACTCGATTCCTCTATCTCGTTTGTTGCTTTGCTGTCCGTGTGCGCTTGTTGGAAGCATACATGTGAATATTAATATGAGATCAACACTGCACATGCAGAGCCTGCCCTGGATCGAAGATGCAAGATGGTTCCCCGGAAACCTTTGCTGAGAGTCTTCAATCCTGACCAACCCCGAAAACTTTAACGTTTGTTGCTGCTGACAAAGGTTTGTTCTGCCCAGGATCGAATAATGTCCAGCATCTTGAATCCTAGCAAGCCCTCCATTCCCCGAATCAACTTTAGAATCGTGCAACTCAAACTTTAACATGTCTTTATCCCTGGGCCGAAGATTGACGATTAAAGATTCATCAAACAACCTTGTGGATAATGTTTGATCCTGCTCAGCCCTCAAGCCCCTGAGACATCTTCGAAGCTTGTATCGAAACTTTACAGCCTGTTTACTCAGGGTTGAAGTTCGAAGAGTGAAGATTCTCTAAACAGTTGTCTCGGGAATCTGTAATCGCCAATCCTCGGTCCAGTGGACAAAAAGGCACTCAAGTTTGTACAAACAGCTTCAACGCTGTATGGGGTTGGTCAGTATTGAAGATTCTCTACGCCTTTTTTCTGTGATATTCAATTGTGAATCCCCAGTCAAGTGAAAACAACTTTCAACTTGTTGGAAACGTTTAAATTGTTTCGGGGGTTATCAGTCGTCAGGATTGAACATTGTCCTTTGTTTCTGGGGACTCTTACTTTGAAGCTTCATCGAGGGCTTGCTTGACTTAGTTTAAGCTCAGTTCGAGCCTTTGCGAATGAGGTTCTTAAGGGGCGGGGGATGTAAGAGGGGGGTTAATGAGTGTGGACTGGGAAGCCCTAGGGTTCAAATCCTGAATCTGGCTCAACCCTCATCTCCCTTGCCAGCCCACGAATCTCCTTTGCTTGATTTTTTTGTACCCAATTTGACCTGATTAGTCCAATTACTATTCCCTAGGCTTCCCCTACAGCTCCCTGAGCTCCCAGCTTCCCAAAGCTTAAGACTCCCCGCGCTTCAAGGCTCCCTATTCCCCAAGCACCCCCTAAGCCCATTTCATGTTCAGAGTTTCCCGAAACTTGCCGCGCCCTCTGAAACTGCATTGCTGAATCTTGGGTTCAGCCATCAAAGAGAGGCCGTGGGAGCTCAAGGGAGCCCAAGAGCCTTCCAGGGAGAAACCAGGTCATTTGCCTTGGGCTATTAAAGGGGTACTCTGTGGACCTGGTCCACAGAGTACCCCTTTTATAATGCAAGGGAAAAAGCACGGTTTGCCTTTGAACAGCCCAGAGTAGCCTCCCGACCGATTCCGCGAGGGTGCTTCAGGGGCAAAACAGGCATGCCTTTGACCGAATTCCAGTTGCAATCCTGAAAAGCAGGAGCACTTGTGAACCTGACCTTTGTGGCAACAAGAGACCAAAGAGCTAAGTAACCGGGTAGTTGCCGATCGACAAAACACCTCTACCCGAAGTTGAAGGCGCGTCCACAATCCGATGGGTGGCACCGGTAAGGAAACCGACGCCACCCAGTTAGAGAGGTCCCTTGCGTCATGAACTAAGCCAGTAGCGACGCTCTGGTTGTGAAACAAGGAGGTCACTACGGAAAAACGTAAAGCAAATAATTTAAAGATTGGAACCTTACAAATGGCTGCGCTTTGGCTTCCCTTGAAACCCCAGCCAAAAGGTGACTCCCTCAGGAGCAGTCACAGCAGCAGCAGCAGCAGCAGCAGCAGCAGCAGCAGCAGCAGCAGAAGCAGCAGCAGCAGCAGCAGCAGCAGCAGAAGCAGGTGCTTTTGCTTATCTTTGTACTGCAAGCGTTTCTTGCATGTCTCGTTTCTTGAGGCAAGCTTTGGGCTGTTCAAAAAGGACACCAAGGGATCCCCCCAGAAAACTACATTCCAGTCTCGGCTTTCGAATGGCCTGGAACTCTGGGGCGCCGGGCCGAATTCAACCAGTCAGCCATGTGGTCCACGAACCGGTGGCTTTCCAACTCGTCCTACGAGGTGGTAGTCCCCTGAAAAACTATGTGGGTCGCGCGGGCCCTGTTGGTTCACACGTTCACTTGGCCTTGGCTGAATGAGTCAAGTGCTGTCCACTGAATCTACTCTTGTGGAGATTGACAGTCACATTATGGCTCAGTTGCAGCCAAGTATCTGCCAAATGGCATGGCATGCAAACATATTCAGCAACTGCTTATTAATCATAATATGTTGACGGCATCGGACAACAAACACTCCGATTTGTGTTTGTCAAAAGAGATAATGTCACATTGCTTGCTGAATACAATACAAGAAAGCACATACACATGTGATTCAACTCCCCATGCAAGAAAGGTTCTGGTCTATAGGCACTAGTGTAAGGCCATTGCTAAATGCATGCGTGCGCATGTGTATATATATATATATATATGTATAGTGCGCGTGTCCGCCGTGTGGTCTAGGGTTGGACTAGGACCACACACACACATACCCTGTGGTGCGGTTGTGGGGCTTAGGGTTGCATTAGGGTTGGTGTGGGGTTGGTTGGTTGGGTTGGTTTAGGATTGGTTTAGGTTGGTTTCGGGTTGGCTCAGGGTTGGATGAGAGTGTTTAGTGTTGATATGTGTTGATTTAGGATGTCTGTTTAGGTTTGGTTGTAGATGTATGTCAGGCCTGGCTTCAGATGAGTACTTAGTTTTGGTTCAGGTTGGCTTGTCCTGGGCGAGGGTGCTGGAGTGCGGGTAGGGGGGTATAGGAGCAGCAGGGGGGAGGGGTGGGGGGAACGCTGGATCCCGGGACTATACATACATGTATATATATATATATATGTGTGTGCAGAATATACAGCCAATATATGGACAAGTTGTGTCCCTAACTACCTGAGGCAACATCGTCCTTGCCAGACATTGACAAAGCCAATACTGACAAAAGCACATTTCTGTGTGCTCATCGGACACAATGGTGCTGATCCAAACAGTTCATGTAATGCACCAGGACTTCCATTTAAGAAACAAGTTCTTGCTTAGAACAAGCAATTGTATAGTGACTTGCACATATTGGAATCACTGGCACCTGGCTACCTTCCTTGTGCATGCACACGGCCACAAATGAGTGGGCACCACAAGAGTTCAGAAGTCGGATTTCAAACTGGCTCTCGTTTGCTTGCCTTTTCTACGCCTTTCTGAAATGTAGACTTTGTCAAATGCTCTCCCTTGCAAACGCCTTCTGTCAACCCCGAAACAAAACCAGAGCCCAATCCCCGGGAAAAAAACTTCTGCGAGGTTTGGCCCCAAATCCCAAGAGCTTACCCTTCAAACCAACCCCAGAAAGGGTACTCTCAACAAAAAGCCCATTCCCCCGTGGTGGTGGTTTTGAACTCATCTCTTGGAAGAATGCAAGAGTGTAAGCCGGTGTAACGGTCTCACGCTTCGTCCGCCGTTTGGCGAGACGACGCATTTTTCAACAGCTGAAGTCACTGCTTCCCAATTTAATGGCCCAATGGTTTGACCCCGTTTGGGGCAACGGGCGTCCGGTTGCAAAGCGGTCCCTGATCCTTTTTGATCACTTCATGGTTTCGTAGATTTACCATGGGTCTGTCTCAAAATGCATGCCATGCCGGGATGCCCAAGGCAAATGTTTGTGCTCCAAAGAGGAAACCCACTATCAATCAGGTTTTCTCGGGGCTCCTGATTGTCCACGCTGGCGAAGAGCGCGTCCCAGTAGGGGCTGCTCCTGGTGGATTCAAATCAAATCCACTGAAAGCTTGTGATCTGAGGTCAAAACTTTTGTGTTTGCTTTGTCCGGATCATGATCAATCACTGCGTTCAGCGCCAATGTGGACACGCCAAAACAACATGCCATCGAACAAGATAAAAGCACTTCCTTGCAAATAGCGTATGCTTCACGGGGAACCTTCATCCAACCAACTCTTTGACTCTCATTGACATGGAGCACCGTGCCTCCAAACAGGGGTACCGCGGTCCCCCCCCCAAACGCGCCGCCTCCGTCACTCGCGAGTGTCACTTCAGTGGCGCCAGGCCAAAGGAAACCTACGGTAAACAGAAGGGCAACCAAGCCCAGACTAAGGGTACCAACTTTTTCTGTAGTCTATTTTAGTAGGGGAACCCTCCCGCAAAAAAGGTGAAAGGGAAAAACTACTGGGGAACCTAGTTAAGGAATTCCCCCGAACTCATCGCTTGGATCACAACACAGCCGTTTCCCATCCCTGCTGTCGGGGACAAGGGGTCCAAGCTGATGCGACAGGTACCCTTCCATGTGTACGGGCAAAAAAGCAATGTCACTGAGCCAAGAAAGCAGGCAATGAGATCCATTTGGGGAACAGTGAGTTTTCTAGGCTCAACTAACCCTGGCGCGTCAGGGATCGCATGGGATGCTTGTTGGGGATTAAGTTTTGTGGGTGGGTAACTTCCGCGGCAGCAGCGGGAGCGGGGTTCTAACCGACCTCGCTAATCTTGGCGCTCGCCCTTTCGCAGTTCCTGTATATCCTCGTTGCACCTTTTGAGGCTAACTCAAAATGCACCGCTCAATGATTTTTAAAACAAGGGGACACTTCAGGTCGGTCCATTTACTTTGCCTACAATGCCCGATCAAAAGTGGACTCCCAATTCAAGTATGATTCACAGCCACGGTCAACATACACCTTGCCCCACAGGACATGGGACAATACATGAGTCCCAGTGGTTTCTGCGAGATTTGTTGCGTGAGTCCCGGTAATGTATTCCCACATGGACATTGACTGCTGGCATTTTGACCTGGTAGGACCGGCATGACGGATCATAGAAGCAGCATTTAATGATTCAGCCCCGCATACTTCCAGGATCGGATTCCCAATACACGGACTCCGCCGTTGTTGCCGTTCCAAACCAATGAAGGGCTCCGTTGTATCGAGAGGACCGACATACTGTGGATGAACGAAATCCGTTCGCATCACTTTGAACCATGGTTGAAACCGCAGTTTTGTTGGTATTTACAGGGGAATCGAATCATTCCAGTAGGTGCGATGCAGGATTTCGCAACCATCCACAGTACCAAGTCCAACCGCAGTATGTTCCGACCGTCTTGTATTTTGTCTAGAATCCTGGAGGATGTTGTATCTTGTATTTTGCAGGTTTTCTCCTCCAAGATTGTGGTGTATTTAAGACAAACAGTACAAGACAGTCAGAACATGCTGCAGAATTTGCGTGCAACAGATGGCCATGAAATGGGTGGTTTTTTAGCTCCCTCCAACCGCATGGCCGCTCCCACCGCCGTCCTGGCCAACTTGAGCGCGTCGGAGGTTTGTCCGGTGGCCGCCTGGGCCTTCAGCTTGTCCTCGGGCCCACGGCGAGAGTCGCGGGCGCCCGTTTGTCAAGGAATCACATGGCTGTGGTTGTCAAAACCGTTTTGGGGTCCCATTTTTGGGCAGGTGCAAATGGTACCATTTTGGTTGGTAGGTGAATTCGCCACCCATTTTAGAGCCTATGTTAGTGGGGATTTGGATGTTCACTGGGGGCTGACCGGGGTTTTGACCCATGGCCACATCGCGAGAGTCGCAGTTTGTTTTGTGTGGCGAGTGTCATGACTGCGACTTTGTCATGTTGGGGATTCCCACGGACAAACAAACATCGCAAAGATCAGTAATCAGAAAGGCCCAAAGAACAACGCGTTTCCTCAATGGTGTTGCTGCCTTGCTACTCGTTTCTTGTTTGGCCAGCAACTTGTGCTTTCCACAGACCCAAAATCGTCGCTAAAACAAGCCGCGGAGCCAAGTTTTGGCTCGGATCCGGCCCGGTGCAAAAAAGCGATCGCTCTCTGGCGATCGGTTAACGGGGATGAGCCTTCAGGAGCCCCCAGAAATAAATGCAGCGATCCGGCTGGCCAAACGGGCGGAGCTTTCCTTGAAGTTAGTACCCAAGTGGAACATCTTGACATGGACATGTCTGAAACGTGGGCTGCAAGCAAGTGTTGATCACCTTTTGCCTTTCGCTAACAAATGTTCGGACTCACCTGGCGGAGTTGTGAGAGTTCACCAGCCTGAAAATGAATCCGAAACTAGGGGACCTTCATGATTGCTGCTGATTTTTGGAAGATTCTGTACATCCTCCATGTCCCTCCAAAATAACCCATAGACTACTGCGACAGGTGTTGCCTAAGATATGTGACCCCAAGCGGCCAGTTTGCTTTCTCCTTGTGTAAACCATCCAAAAAGGTGTCCCTCATGTCAGGCATCTCCCGGGTGTCTTACTGTGGCAGTAAGAAACATATCATCACCATCACCCCTAAGTGGTCGTCTAAAGGGAAACCCCAGTTGACGTTACCCTCCCAACCTGGAAGAGCCCAGGAAAGGGTCCTGAACAAAAGAGGACTTTTGGGGCCACGACTCAAAAAGGGCCCAAAAGGGGAAACCAAAAGGTCAAAGGCTCGATTCGCCTTGGACAAGTGAGTCATCATCCAAGCCCGGTATCAAAATGGTCCACCCAGGACCATTCTGCAAGAATTGAAAGGCCGCCGCAGCCATTTATGGTTGGGATTCTCCCTCACCAAGCTTCATCTATCCGGGTTTTCATTGTGGCTCCATTGGACACCGGGGGCCGATGCATAATTGGTTAAGGAAGCAAACCAACCGCGGTTTTTCTTCAAGGTTGGCTGTGTCAAAACAGGTGTGGCTCAAGTCTAGGCTGGAATTAGGACCCCAGCAAAACAATATCTTTTTTGCCTGGTTAGTGGAAAACAAAGGAAACCCCAAAAAAGCAAAACCGCAAAAAGGGGAGCTAGTTCTGGGGAGGAAGTGAGGCTTTTGATGTTGGCTCAGTTCACCGAGCTGCGTAGTTGTAAATCACCGCGCTGCTGTACTCGGCCCACGGGTGCATCTCCTGAGCGGATTTGACGCCCACGGCCAAGGTCTTGGCATTCCACACCTCGTTAAAAGGTACCCTTGGGCTTGAATTGAAGGAAAACCCGCGGAAAGTCCCAGCGAAACCACCCAGTTTGGAGGGTTGGAAGGGTCCACTATTTTGAGCTGCACCTGTTCAAGTCATCATGAGAAATTGTGGTGTTGAAGAGATCCACGCAAAGAAAAAACAACTGACAAAAAGACAAAAGGATGGATATCCGAAACTACTTGTCTGGTGGGGACAGTCTCTTTCTCATCTTTTCTCTCGCTTAATGGTCGATGCCTCAGCGACCCGTCGGCTGCTTTGCGATTATCCCCGAGTCCCCAAGAGCTGCATGGGCATGATGCTTGGGACCCAAAATGGTGGACACAAAAATTCAGGCAGGATTCAGTCATGTCAAGGTGGTTCCCTTTAAAACACATGGCCCTATATACAATATGGTCTCGCCCTCAGCCTCCCTACCCTCACCACCCCCTTCCCCACTCCCCCGAATCCCCCAAACCCTGCCAGTACCATGAGCAAGCCAACCACTCCACAGGGCAGACAGGTGAGACACAACAACTAAACGAACCTTGAAGCAACCTAAACTTTGCTTAAAACCAACCCTAAAGTAACCCTAAACCAACTCCAACCAACTCCAACCTCTAACCAACCCCACCATTCCACACAAGAAAGGGGAGTTGTGGGGAGGCGTAGAAGGTTTGGGGGCTGGACAAATATGTACATATATATATATATATACATATATATATATATGTATATATATATATATATGTATGTATGTATGTATAAACATATGAACTGCCACCCATGGACCTGCGCTCGGCCAAATCTTAGATCGAACAGGAAGGCCTCCATATGCAGGAAACCAAAAACGCTTCTAGGTTGTGGGAAACACTTTGATGTTTGTTGACTGGATCAAAGATCCAATATTCAAGGTTGCACAAAAACTCTTCAGGAAATCTTGGCGGAGAAACACTCTCCACGGTCTTTCGAGGGTGGATCCAAGATCCAAGGTTACAAAAAACGACTTCGCAGGGAAACTGTTGGACATGTTGGCCCCCCAAACAACTCTTTTCTCACTTCGGAGTTCACTTGCACACAGAAGGCACAAGTGGCCACTCCAGGCACCCCAAAAACTGTCAAGTGATTCCAAGCATTTAAGCTTGCTTCACCTGGCGAGGCTGGAAAATGGGGATGCTTTCTTTGGAACACACATGATCTCAAACGCTGAGGCACCCTGTGTGCAAAGGGTTCCCAATTCATTCCCACAAGCCCGTTCAAGCGTCGACGGGTGCGCCCTATCCGCCAAGCCGCCGGCGGCAGTTTGAAGTTAGGATCGGTGACGCTGCGATTGAAGAGGCCCACTTGAGCAACCTGCATCAGCAACAATCAGTGGGTCTATCTTTTTAAAGAAACGGACCCTTCCAAAATGGACTTCGGTTTGCCTTTCGGCTTCCCATAACAAACCATTCAAGGGTTCCGAATCAACAAAAGGAACCACCCAGGGCATACACAAGCAAGGTGCGGCAAAGGAGACCATCCCCCTTCCCACGAGTCTAACCTCCTAGCTTGTTTCAACAAGACGCCACTCCGGCCAAAACATCCGCGGGGTCGTCCCAAACGTATTCCAAGTCTTATAAGGTGGGACACCCATCAAAGCCGAACCATGCATGGCTCCTACATTGAACAGCGCCAGCACATCAAACATGGTCCAAAAAGTAAAATTCATTAATCCTCAAGCGGGCATTCCGGAAAAACAATCAGACACAAGTGTTCTCACGTGAGGTGGCCATAAAATGTGGAATCTCCCGAATTGTAAGCACAAATGCGCACACCTACGTTGGCAGACGCAAAACGGCCCCCACGACCAATTCCCCCCAAAAAACATGGCTGTTTCTTGGAGCCTGTTCCTACCGTCTAGCGGGAATGTTTGATCAACCGCCACTATATATAAATAGGTCTTTCCAAAAAAGAGGACCGACAGTCCTGAATGTCATTCTTCATGGAAGCTATTGGTTTACGTGGCTGCTGGGTAATCGAATCTTCATTCTAACAACTGAAAGTCCAAAAACACAACAACGAAACGACAACGACAGCAATACACCACAACACTTCCTTCTACAACAAAAAAGCCAACCAAGCAAGCAAGCAAGCAAGCAAGCAAGCAAGCAACCAACCAAACAAAAAAAAACAAAAAAAAAAAAAAACAAGCAAGACAGACTGACAAACAAACGACACAACCCAACACAACACAAAACGACACAACACAATACAACACAACAAACAAACACTCAATCGAGCATGCAGCGGAACAAACAAAACAAACGACACATACAAACAAACAAACAAACAAACAAACAAACAAACAAACAAACAAACAGTACAAACAGTACAAACAGTACAAACAGTACAAACAAACATATACACAAGCAAAGCAAAGCAAAGAAACAAACAAGCAAACCACCAACAAACCAACCAACCAAACCAACCAACCAAACCAACCAACCAAACAAACAAACCAACCAACCAACCAAACAAACAAACCAACAATCAAACAAATAAACAACCAAACACACAATCAACCAAACAACCAAACACACCAACAAACAAGGTGGCTGTACAAAGCACTGCTAGTACAAAGCAAACATGGGAACCGGCTAAAGAGGTTCCTTAAGCTAAGCAGGTGAAGAAGGTCTCGAATTGGTCTGGATGCAAGTGAAACAGGCGAAATGCGACAATCTCAGCTGGTGAAGCTGAGTGATTGCTCACAACGGATGTCAGAGGGCATACAACACATGGGACAGCTCTACAGGCAATGCAGAGTCGGCTAAAATCGATGGCACTGGTAAAATGACTAGAACCAACCTGCAACCTGTGTCATCCATTTCCAACCCAACTAATCCAAAAACGCCCTCCTATGGTCCTATGGTCCTATGGTCTTCAATTTCTTCAAGTTGTCTGCTTGTTCTTCCTCGGTTTCTTCTTCATAGAATGCCGGCTGGCAGGCAGCCTCTCGCCATCCCCTCAATCCACTCACCAATCCCAGTTTGGAACCTGACTGAAATGGCCATGGGTCAAAAGACAAATCGTACCCCCAATGAACATCCCAATCCCCACCAAAATAGACTAAAACGGGGGGTTCGCCTACCCCAAAATGGTACCATTGGTTTTGACCCACAGCCAAATGGGTCAAACGTGGGCAAGCAAAAAGGTGACAAGATCCTTTGGGGCGACATGGTCACAAGGGGTCTGGACAAAAGCCATCCAAACTTGTGCCTCCTCTGCGAGCATCACGGCGTGCTCAAAGTCAAGCTGGCTCGTATTTGTGGCGTTGGAGGAATTTCCCGCCTGAGCATGACACCCATCGAGTGGAATTTCTGGGGCAGCCCAAACAGGAAAACAACTTGAACAACATTCCCATTTAATATTTGCTTCGAACAGCAAGCTCAAAAAAGGTCTTGCATTTGCTCACTATGATTTTCACCCAAAAAACAACGGCAGACCGCATTTTCTAAGTCGGTCAGTATAGGCGTTTTGGAACAAACACAATCACAGTTCATCGACTGAAAACCTCCGTCCAATTTTCGAATGGAGGCCGCATACTATCCCAAGCTCAGTCGGCTACCAAGAGTGGCAAAACAACTTGAAGTGACCAGTTCCCAGGGTAAATAGTAAGAGGAATTCCCAGGGTAAATGGTACCACGTAGGGTGGTTGGCAAAGCAACACCAAGCTGCAACATGTACTTCGACATCTGAAAAAGCACGAGCTTCACGGCAGGAAACCTTCAAGCCCCAGAATATTCAGGTGTTTGGTGTTTCTCCATAGTCTTATTCTTGTTGTTATCTGGTGCTGCTCTTGTTGGTAGCGGTGGCGGTGGCGGGTTGGTGGTTTTTGCTGCTGCTCCTGCCGCTGTGGATGTTTCTGCTGTGTATTATGAATTTAATTGCTTTTGTTGTGCACAATATTGCTTCTTTGCGCTGAACCTTGTTGTGGTGTTGGCACGTGGGGGAATCTTCCTGGATGGTTTATAAGGGACACCACAAGAAAACCACCCATTTCATGGCCATCTGGTGCACACAAGTACTACAACATATTTTAACTATCTTGTATTTTTTGTCTAAAATACAGCTCAATCTTGGAGGAGACCCCAGATTGGTACTGTGGATGGACGAACTGCACCCCCTAAGATTCCCATGTAAATACCAACAAACAATGGTTGCAACCATGGTTTTTCAGGTGGTGCGAAATGATTTTTGTCCTACAGGAGGGGTCACCTATTTTGAGAGACCTGTGTGCTTCGAAGGGCAAACCAACAAGCCCCGAAGCTGCAATCCCAAGCCGAGTGGCCGCCAACTCCTTCGCGAATTTGCATTCCTGGACCCGAATTTGTTTTCCAGCGGCCCGTCTTTGGGAACTTGGTTGATTTGTTTCGGCGAAAGGTTAGGAAAATGGAAGCCTGGTGAATTGCAAGACTAAAACCCGCGGTCCCCTGCAAATCTCTAAAACGAGCTTGTTGGCTTGGAAAAACGTAATGAAATAACGTGGCAAGGGCCAAAGGCCCCGGCTCACAGAAACATCTCAATCCATGCCATCAATGGCCCGCGAAAACAGAGACAGTTGATCAAAGCAGTGAACTTGACCTTTCCGTCTAAATCTAGAGACTCATACATAGATATCTTGAAAACCAGGAAAACATGGCAACAGCACAGTTCAAAACACGGTGAACAGAAGCACCCTCTATTTATTCAGAAGGGTCTCAATATCCCTGACTCGTAGGTACTCATAGCAACCCCTGGAACCGTTCCCTATCATCCAGCGGAATTCAATCCAGCCAATGCTCCATGGAACCCCACTATCCTGCAGAACCCTATCCAGCTGCCCAATGGAATTCCCCCAACCTTGCGGAACTCTCTGGGCAATGACCCCACAGTTTTCGTTCGCGGAACGTGTTCCGTGAAAGGGCCTTGAAGTTGCAGCATTGCGGCCAACAAAGGCTCAATTGCGGTACCTCTGGGGTAGGTGTTCTCGATTGCAAAGCTTAGGGATAGGAAACTTTCGGGTGTATGGGGTATGCAACATCCCTGCAAATGCAGTTTCCCCTCTGAACAGCCTGGGAGCGGGCCCTGAAAAGCAATTCATGGACGGAAACTTGTTGCGTGAGCGGCCGATACCTCCCCATTCTGAAGAACCTGCAAGGGATGTGGTTCATGTATGGCTTGGCTTGTAGCTAATATCACGGGTGTACCCTGAAACCAATCGATTGCCCCATGCCCCCTTCCCGGGCAAGCAAGCGCAACCTTTCAGCTCCGTCCTCATGTCTACCGTCAGATGTCTCCAAGCGATTCGACAGCCGGAGAAAAGGACAAACACAGGTGGCACCAAGTCAATACCGAGTCAACCCCAAGCAAACAGGTGCACAGGATGTGCATTCCGCTGCTGTGATAAGTATCACTGGGAAAACAGCCTTCTCGAATTCCGCATTTGAAGGAGGGGTACGGCTCTCTGGTATGACGGACAGAAAGGAATCGCCCCCCACCCCCGGTCAATGCCAAGCGTCAGTGTCCAGCTTGGAAACGTTGAAAAAGTCAAGCATCCTAAGCAACAAAGCAGTCGAAAAGGAAAAACAAAAAACTCACAGAACAGCTGGCGTCCATCCTATTCAACTGCTCAACAACTCAACAAGGACGGGTGGGAACTGGTGGCATGCCAATTCTTTGAGTCTGATCATGCAGAATGGTTACCCCTGACCCCCCCCCTTCAAGGTCGACAAGATTTGGACAAATCCCCCAAAATTTGGATTTTTTGGAGGACCCCCTGATGAATCTGGAGCGCCCTTCGGTTCTCCTTCTGTTGCTTCTGGCCCCCTTCTGGGCAATAGGGACAGCAGTTTTTTGGGTTTGGAGCCCAGAAGGGCATTGATTATTCGCGGCTGAGAGGGGGCTGGCCTCCAAGTCCCCTTTGCGAGTTTGAACGCCATGTCAATTGACACAAAGACATGAAGACATATGTTTTTTTTCGGGGGAAGCACATGTTTGGGAAAACGTGAGGGATTCAGTAGTGACTTAGTACTGGTGGTCTGCAGGGGGATACCTTTAATCAGGGTGGGGTTTTGTGGAGACACGAAAAAATGGGTAGAAGCTCCTTGCCCCTTAGCTTTGGCTTTGGTGGGAGTCTTGCAGACAAGGGGGGGGTACTAAGTGCGCTGACACCACGTACCTCTGTGTAATCTCCAGTATATGGCTTCTACGTATATCCATAAGTGTGTCAGCACATCGGATGCGACTTCAGCGGATGACATACATTCCTCAAGCGATGTCCAATTCGGGTTTTTCGCAGAGGGTTCGACGAGATCAAGGCACATTCGCATGGCGCCACAGCGAGGGCGATCCGGCACGCACGATCCCCGCACAGGGTTCGCCGCGTTCAAGGCACACGCACGGCGCTACAACGAGGGCGATCCGACACGCACGATCCCCGCAGAGACCAAGAGAAATTCGCACGGCGCCACCGAGAGTCAGAGCGATCTGACACGCCCGATTTTCGCAGAGAGGGTTCGGCGAGGTCAAGACAGATTCCCACGGGATCACAGCGAGAGCGCTCCGACGCACACGATCGCCGCAGAGGGGTTCGTTTCGTAAGCTCGCGTCGGGCCTACCCCCGCCAAAAGTAAGACTCGAGAAGAAGTAAGACTCGAGAAGTGAAGGTACAAGAGAGAAAGCCAGCTCAAATTGCATCGACGCCGTAGATGATGGCTGCCACATGCAATTGCCGCCCACATCGGCACGCAAGTCCGCCAGCGCGACGCGCTCAAACGCAGTCTGTCGGGCGTAAAGAACGTTCAACAGCAGACACCCTACTGATCTACATTCTTGCGCATGCCCGAACCCAGAATCGCTGCGTCGTGCAACCGTTGCTTCGAGTTGGAACTGTGATATGGTTCCTCACAGACATATATATATATATATATGTGCACACATCGGAATCTTCATTTTATACTTGCTCTAGAACGTTTGCTAATGCTTTGGCACACTCAGCAACATTGAAATGGTCATGGAAACCTGCTGCTTGTTTGTCTCACTTGCGCCTGTGCAGCGCATTTGTGTCCCATTGTCTGTTGGCAAACAGCGTTTTTGTCATCTGTCTGTCAAGCTAGCCACCTGCCAAGGCCTCTGCCTGAAGCTAGCTATGTGTCCAGCTACAAGCTATCTATCTGGCCGGCTGTCAATCTGCTGGGCTATCTGTCTGTCAAGCTTCCTTTCTGTCAAGCTAGCTATCTGTCAGAGTCAAGCTATGTCAAGCTATGTGTCTGTTGGGCTATCTATCTGTTCGGCTATGTATCTGTCAAGCTTTCTTTCTGTAAAGCTAGCCATCTGTCAAGTTATCTGTTCGGCTATTTACTTGTCAAGCTTTCCACTCGTCAAGCTAGCTATCTGTCAACCTGTCTTTCTCTTAGTCCAGATCGCGCAAAACTGGCGTCGCGCCAGAGGTGGTCTGCGGTCCCTTATCTATCTATAGCTAGCTATCTGCACTTTCTAACTAGTTAACCTCACATTCTATATATCTATCGATCTACCTAATCCACGCTATCTTCATCTATCTTTCTACCTGTGCATCTGTGTATCTACCTATCTATCAATCAGTCAATCTATCTATCGATCCATCTATCTCATTTAGTTGTCTAGTGATCTGGCTAATTATCTCGCTATCTATCTGTCTGTCTGTCTGTCTGTCTGTCTATCTATCTGTCTATCCGGCTATCTATTTTTCCATCTTCTGATAGCGCTGCGCCTGCCAGGAAATCCCGGCCTGACCTTGTACTGCCCTGCCATCTGTCAGGAAATCAGTCCTAAGCTTGCGAAAGCGCCGCGCCTGCCTCGAAATCTGCACCTGGCCTTGCGAAAGCGCTGCGCCCGTCACCGCAACTCCTTTCGCCAAAATTATCCTCCCTTAATACTACGCAGGTTTGGAGCCCTCATTTTAAGTAATACATTTGCAGGCCTAACCGTTTTGCCCAAAATGGAGGTCCTAACTTGCGTGATTTTTACCGGCTTCCCAATCCGACGCTTCCAAAGGTTAGCCCCCCGGTGGGAATAACATGGGTGCTGCAAAAACTGAGGAAGCCAACGCCCCAGGCGAAGCACCGCCTGAATTCCTACCCCCTAAGCTAAATCGGTTTTGTTCACGCAGTGCGCACTGTCTCCTTGATCTTGCTGACGCCTACACACGCGTGTGTATATATATATATATACATACATACATACATATGCTAACCCCCCCCCCACGGTGCCCCCCAGTTGCTTGATTTCAGCGCGCAGGCTGTATAGCTTTCATAATTTTGCAGCAAATCGAAGCAACCATGAAGATTGATGGGGGACTGTTTGAGGGAAATGTTGTATTCATGACAACTTCCCCTGCAATCAAAAATACCAATATGTATATTTTTTTCTGGGGGGAGGTGGGGCGAGCCAATCCTTGATTTGATTTGTTCTCCGTTTGAAGAAGTTTGTTCCAACCCAGGTTCTGGTCACAAAATCAAGGCTAGCTTTAGCAGACGTGCTAGCAATAATTTTGAAGATGCCTGAAACCACCATGCGCTCACGAGCAAACCGAAACAAACAACTCCAGAAAGACTCGAAGACCAACAAAAACATCGAGAAGTCGAAGATCCACACTCAAACCCAAAAAAAGCGAGACATCAAAACTTTCAGACTCAAAGACAAATAAACAAAATCGAACAAACAACTCTCAGGGGGAAAATAACCTTGATAATCAAGTATACAGACTCAAAAACCAAAAAACCAACTCCAGACTGAAATATTCAGACTCAAAACACAAACACACAAACAAAGTACCTCGCAGGGGATGTTTTTTTTTTTTTTTTTTTCTGTGGACCTCACCTGTCCCCTGAGATATTTTTGCTTTTGTTGTTTTTCATCTCTCGAGGTTTTTGTTGGCTTTAAGTCTTAATATTTGATGTCTCAAGTTTTAGGTCCAGTACATGTCCTCTGAGAATAGTTTTGTTTCTTTTTTAATCAAGGTATCTTTTTGGTTTTGAGCCAGAATATTTAATTTCAAGTTGTTTGGTTTCAGTACATTTCCCCTCAGACATTGCTTTCTTGTCTTGATAGATTTCTCGAACACTTGTTTTGGTTTTGAGGCTGAATTTTGATTACGTGTCTTCTTTGGTGTTTGGATTCTAGTAGATTTCCCCTGAGAGGCTGTTGTATGTTGTAGCTATCAAGGTGCCTTCTTCGTTTTGCCTTAGACCCTCCAAAACAGGTCTGTTCGAAAACCCACCGCTCGCAACATCCCTTTCTGCCAAAGATATTCAATAACCAATGTAACTCCCCTAATATACTTCAACAACACATATATTATACCAAGTACTTGTTGCCCATAAAAGATAGAGAACCGTGCAAACGATCCATGTTGACTGACGTCAGCTCAGACGTTTTGGCAAGCTCTCGGTAAAGCCTGGGCATCCACACCCTGACACTTCGAAGACAGAGGGCAGCGCCGTGATGGATTCGTACCTGCCGCTAAAAGTGCAAGGGCCCCAAAGCGGGCTTCTTTTTTTCTGTTCTGTTTAGCTACAAGCAAATTCGAAGCCATTGCAAATTATTCTAGGCTGGCTTTGTTGCAATTTCCAGCGTGCGCATGCTGATCATGTGTGCGAAACACGTGGCGCCTCATCTCCATGCATTATTTCAAACATACTCACAGATATTTTTGTTTGGGGAAGGGTCCCTGAATTGGGGGCATGCCCTCCCTTCCATATTTCTGAGCTGCAGATGGAGATGTTGCATCTTGCACATGCCAATAGAGGTCCGGCCAGAATCAAACATAGTGGCGTGCTCTGCGAGAACATCATGCACTATGTTGCACTTGGACAAAAACAACGTATCCTTCAGCTTGCGGTTTGCCTGCGGGTGGGACATGGTGTGTGCTACGGCTATGGCACCCGGACAAATTGCTTATTTGTTGGTGGGCAAAGAAATTATGGCTTCCATGTCAATGTGCTGCCATGTTCATTGGCCAGCTCCCTTTCACACCAGTGAGAACGGCAACACATCAAATATTCACAAAGGTAGCGGGTCTTCCCCCGAATTCATTCCGCCCGCTCCGCAAGCCGCTCGTTCCGCGCACTGCTTCACCGTGTCCACCTTTGAGCCCGAGACCTGATTCCAAAGCTGAAGGACACTCGACGCGTGCTCTGACTTCATGGCCCACTGCCCTCATCCAGAATCTCTGGGTGCAAACATCGGACGAGGAATCTCAGCGAGCAAAAAAACTATCTCAGTCAGTTGACGCCGGAAGGGCGTCGATAGTTCCCCTTGAAACACCGTCAAGCGCGTCTCGCAGTTTAGGGACCCTCAATTCCAGCTATCAGCATAGACAACCGGTCTGTTTACCTTTTGTATGGAGTCAACCAACCTGGCCTATAACACTAGCAGACCAACAGACTCATCTTATGGGTGGTATCCACTTCGCCCTTGATACTGACCCATCGCACAAATCAGGTACACAGTTCCGTCAGCGTTTTGTGGCAAAGTTCAAGTGAAAGACATGGAGAGCAAATATCAACAGCTAGAAGTTGCAGAACAGGAAGCCACCAACACATTCGCGGCAAGCTCTTGGTTGCTACAAGCATGGCTATGCAAACAAATGACATGTCTTCACGGTTGTGTGCGTGTGTGTGTGTGTGTGTGTGTAAGATTATGTGACTCTGTTCGTGTTGCGGACGCGCGTGTTGCTGTGTTGTCTCTCTATCTCGCTCTCTCTCTCTCTCTCTCTCTGTGTCGTGTAGTGTCTGCAGTTTGCAGTGTCTGCGTGTTTGTGCGCTCGTTTCGCTGGAGCTAAGTGGGAGGCAAGCACACAACAAATACACGAGAGTCAAGTACACAAGTTCTCCATGGTCAATCCAATATATAGTACAGCCCGCCCTAGGTCTTTGCGGAAGTGTTTGACGGAAAAGGCAAGCTGCCAAAAAAAGCGAACGTGATTATCCCGCAGATTGCACCCCAAATCATTTCACTGACAATCCATAAAACAAAAAAGAAACAACAAAGTGGCTGGTTCATGATCTCATAATCAATTCAACAATAATCATGTTTGCCATGCTGTGCCATTTACACTGCTCCATGAAATTATCTATAATACGTTGAACAGTTTTTGTGGCGATCGCCTAAGCTGCGCGCAAAGTACATCATGGGGGTGGAAATTCTTCGCATATTCCCTTAAAAGGGATCTTTTTGGCCGTTGTCCCACGGTTCCACGTCTCCATACTTGTTCATCTCGTGTCAGAGGGCGTGTGCATGTGTGTGTGTGTGTGTGTGTGTGGGCATGTAACATAACTCCATCCATGAACATGGGTCTTGGGCGGGGGATGAAGCCATAAATGGATCCCAGAAGCTGGCATTCCTGAGAAACGAGCTGGACAAGTAATGTCAACGAAATGCCCACACGACTCCTGTCAAGCAAAATTGTGGTTTCCCTCGCAGCGACGGCTTCCAACACCACCCAAACTGCAGACCTGCAAACCGAGCCGTGGTTTGACCAAGACTTGGCCAGGGCCGCGGTTTGGAACAGAACGAGGGCACTGATCCCTGGGTTTTGGAATCAGAATCCATGTCACTGGTTTGCCCCACTACCCAGAGAGAAACATCCATTAGCCTGAGCTTCTTCACACAAAATTATCCGCATTTCTGATCCCAAAATAAGCCATCTCTTGATCACTTTGAGGAGGGTTCCCTTGGTACAGAGAGCGGCCCTCGATTTTCCCACCACTCCTGGTGTCCTATGCAGCTGCTTACTATAACTTGACATGGGTGGCCTGAAGTCATGTTACTCCCTGTTGACTGCGTGGAGGTTGAAGCTGGATGTTTTCGTCGCAGAAAGCCATTCACACTCCATGGATGGCTCACTAGCAACTATGATGCAAATTGAGGCAACACTTTGCCGGAGGACCTCGAACTAACATTGTTTCCTTCGAGACAACAAACGATGAGAAATCCGATTCAAAGAACCAAAGAAGCAAGTCGGTATAGACATGTATAGACTGCATCAGGCAAAAGAGTACTTTTATGTGCATCCAGCTGAACCGTTGCAAATGGGGGTGTGCTTTCACCGTTCCTGGACAATGAGCCCAACTTCTTCTTGCCACATCCCAATGATGCAAAACGATCCCTGAGCAAGGAACTGTCGGTTTTAGTCAACCAAACACTCAAACGCTGTCTCACAAAAGGAAACAACACGTAAACAAACAACGTGCCCAGATAGCTCGCAGTCGGTAAGTATGCCCCGTTCCAATGGCCAATGTGGATGAATATTTTGCTCATCTGGGAATACGTGCTAGCAAAACCATTCCCAATAGGACAAGAGATGTGGCACCTCTCATCTGCCAAAAAAGGGCCTTCATCGTGAGGTATCCTCCGATGCCTGCCCAGAAGTAACACTGCTTGAATCTGCCTCGCTAGGTGAAAGTAGCCAAACTCAAGCAAACAACATGCCATGACCCCCGCACACAGTACATCTGCGACGGTTTGAGTCTGATTGTTTTGCTTAACCTTTTAGCTTCAGTCTCCTTGTTGATACAGCGTAAGTATACAACCAAAAGTGAACCACCTCAAGATGCAATGTAAACCCTGACTTTCCTAAGCTTGCCAGATACCGCAAAAACTTTCTAAGCAATGCTTGGGGTGCAATTGAAGTATCGAACGTTGAGGTTGTTGCAGTGCTTGCCTTTGGAAAACGATTGCAACAGCAAGTTTAACTATAGAATCCTGGTATCTTTGATGAGGAGCTGATTGGATACTGCGTTCTGATTACCACTTTAAGGCTTGAATAAATTTGAGGCGGCCTTGAAGAATACCGAAGGTTGTGGCTTTCTTTCCAGCACCTCGGTCCGGTGCCTTGCTATCCCCACCCGAATTGGAACCCCGCCGATTTGGAACCCTGATCTGCAAGTAGAATATCTAAGCAACCGGAATTTAGGATGAGGCATCCATAAGGGACGGTTCACTATGGGGCCCCTGAAAATCTTGTTTTACCTCCATCGCTGGTCCATCACTGTGACTGGCTTTGCTTGATTCCGAGCAGCCGTGGAGTACATGTGGATGCGATATGGCTGGCCTGAAGCCTGGTGCGGGCGCGCATGTGTGACTCTCACGGAGCAAGAAACCAGGACAGAACGGAAAACTGAAAACATACACAATAACAGAAAGGACAAAGAGCAGCAGAACAAACAAATGCAACACAGGCCCTGTGATTTCAAGCCACAAAGGAAATCTTGAAGAGGAAAACATCTCGGTAAATGGGATCCGTAAGGTGTGTGTGTGTGTTAGGGATGAATTGTTCTTCTATCGGTTGGCCAAGCAACCGAATCGCAAGGTCCAGAGGTGAACGAGCCGTCACGGCTGGAGATCTCCCTGTCACCTTTTGGATTAAAAGTCTACTTCCTGGGCGCAAAGCAACAATTAACCAGGCGAGCAATCAATCAAGAAACAAAAACAAAACTAATCAAACAACAACAAGCATACAAACAAAGCAACCAACCAACAGGCCAGCTAGACCAACCAACTAACCAACCAGCAAGCAAGCAAGCAAGCAAGCAAGCAAGCAAGCAAGCAAGCACGCACGCACGCACGCACGCACGCACGCAAGCAAGCAAGCAAGCAAGCAAGCAAGCAAGCAAGCAGGCAAGAGAGCGAGCAAACAAACGCACAAGGGAGCAACCCCGCTAAAGGGTAGTTGGAGCCGTTTCAGTGGCAGAAACCACAGCAAGTGCCACCCAAGATGACGACCAAATAAATTTCCCTGAATCCGACAGAAAATCCAGGGACCAGCGACTTGACGCAAACGAAAAGGGGTGGTCCGAAAGCAGGATCTTCCTGTCAGGTAACTGCTGCTCATTCTTAGGAAGGTAATTTGAAGCCAGGCCTCTGGTTTCATGTCTTCACCCTTCCTTTTGCTTCCTGGGTGAAACGGTTTCGACAGACATTTTTGCGGACCCTGAAATTATCGAAACGCTCTTGGAGGGATGTCCATCCGTTCCCAAAGGGGTCACAAGGCTGTCATGCTCCTATAATCATAATATTTGGTATGTCTCAAGGAAGGGAGAAATCGCCCAAAACGGGCAAATGCCCCAAAGAGACCTTCAATTCCACAAAAGACTACCCAAATGGCTGTGGGTCAAAAATAGGTACCCCAAATGGAACCCTAGTAAGTGGAAACTTGGAGTTTTAAAAACCTGGTCCAATTCCAGGTGGTTTAATTTTGACCCATACCCAACTCGGCATCCGGGGCACGAATCGCCCAGTGGGGTCGGTGTCCACGTCGTAGTAGTCCACGCGGTTGGGAATCATTCCTGCCTCCATCATGGCAATGGTGGTCTCCGCAGACTGAGCCGCGCAAAAAATCAAACACCACTTTCCTTGGCAAGGATTTGTCAATAAACACCAAAACCAAACCCAAAAAAAACAGGGATTTGTCAGGTTCAATTTTCCTTGGTTGCTTTCTTGGGCGCCCGGAATTTGTGGGAAATGTGCGGGCCCTCCATGTTCACCTCCAATTAGCCATAGGCTACCACTAAAAAGTCGTGCAATGCTTACACGCCTCGGTTGCTTTCTGCGAATCCCTGCTTTAGTTGGCAAAAAGTCAAAATCCTAACATCCAAATGCGCCAAAGTTTCAATACTCAGCTGCGCAGCTATACAGTTCTTTATGGGCAAGCGCGGCGACCGATTTGTCCGTCACCCTTCATCGGCTGCAATGGGTCGGCGTCATGTTAGTTCAAAGCATCCCTGGGAGATTTCATCACCCCGCAGCCCATTCAATCGTTTGCTCTGCGGTCGCATGGCAACCGCAAATGGTCTTCAGCCTCTCAACCGGCCCTCCCCGGGGGCTCAAAAAAAACTCACCTTGTTGCCCTGTTGCCCTTTTGGGTTTCTGTGATTTTCGCTGTGGAGGATATATCCGCGCCAGCTCCGAGGCACGTCCAGGTTGCCAGAATTCTCCATGTCTCCCATGGGGTCCAGCCTGGTCCGGTTTCTGGTTTCCTCTCGATCACCTTTTCTGGGTGTCCTCAGATCCTCTGCTGCAAGATTGACTGTCACTGGGCGAAGTGGCAACTACTTGTGCCACTAAACCCTAAAAAGCTAAACCCTAAGGGGGGACGGCCGGAACCGGTCAAGCTTGGTAGGTGTAACGTGAAAGCCATTTAAGTCTGTTTCCACAAGGTCTAAAGGCCGATTTGGTCACACCAAAAACTAGCCATGCTTTGGGCCGGTTGACTTCTCCCGCCTGTGCCCCCAAAAATGCCACCCCGCAACATGCTTCACGCTTCTTTTTCTAGGGGGTGTGACTCCAGTTGCTTGAGGGGGCTGCCCCAAAAGTAACAGCTACTTCCGCGAAAATACTTCTGCAACGGCTCACTTGGCCAGTGGTTCAAACACCGCCGCTAGAAAGTGACCTGGAGTGGTCAAGATCCCATGACCCCGACGTCATTGCTGGTTACATGTGCGCACCGGGGTATAAAAAAATCATGGGCTAACTGAATGTGTTTGATGGCAAGTAAGCGGGAAGATGAAAACAACATAGGTGAATTGCGCCGAACTGCGCACTCCCCATCTTCAAGGAGTCTTAGTCTTTGCCATGATCACGCTACTTCCCCGGTGGATAAATCCGCCGACATTGCAGAGGATAACCCCCCCCTCCCAGACGTCTGATACGTAGGGTTTAGGGGGGGAGGGGGGTCCCCACGTACCGCGCGGTAATTTGATGACGCTCCACTAAACGTAGTTTTCGGGGACTCCCAGGCTCGAATCCTCCTGCCGGCTCTTTGCTGGTTTGGGTTTCCTGCCTCCTTTTGCCGAAAATCTGGAAAAACTGTGTTTTTTGACGTCCTCTTTGCGAAAATGCTGGAAAAAAACCGTGTTTTGTGCGGGAAATACTGGGGAGCAAAGGGGAAATGCAAGGAAGTGCAAGGAAATGAGGGGAGGAAACAGGACGTCCACATGACAGGAAAGCAAGGGGAAATGGTAGGGAAACAAAGGGAACTGAAATGGACATGAAAGGGACAGAAATGGAAACAAGGGGAGTGCAGGGGAATGAAAGGGAAACAAAGGACAAGGAAACCAATCGGCACGACGGGAGATGTAGGGAAATGACTCGCAACGAAAGAACGGGACATACATGGAAAATGAAGTGGACATACCGAGAAAATGACAGGGACATGAAGGGGGAGTTGAAAGGACTGGAAGGGACATGACCAGGACATCATGGGAAACGTGAAAAGGACATGACGGGGAAATCAAGGGGGAAGCCAGTAGTAAGCAGACAGTTCAGGGTCATGAAGGGGCAGAGCCCGGACATCGAGGCAACTCAGGGGGGACGTTGACGCTGCAATACAGAGAGAGAGAGAGAGAGAGAGAGAGAGAGAGAGAGAGAGAGAGAGAGAGAGAGAGAGAGAGAGAGAGAGAGAGAGAGAGAGAGAGAGAGACAGAGAGAGAGAGAGAGAGAGAGAGACACAGAAAGACAAAGAGAGAGAGAGAGAGAGAGAGAGAGAGAGAGACAGCGAGAGGGAGATTGAGGAGAGAGAGGCTTGGGGGGATGGGGAGGATGGGGAGCAGAGGGAGGGAGAGAGGACGACAGAACACACGGGGGAGGAGACAAGAGAGAGAGAGAAAGAAGGAGACAAGGGAGAGGACAATGTCGGCGGACTGAGCCGGAGGCTCTAAAGTAAAAGACAAAGAACCGCCTATCTGTGCGACTTACGATGCACGAAGCAAGGGACCTTTCACTGAAACAAGATCAATGGGTGACTTGCCTCTGGAGCCTAGAAAGGTCTATGCAGTTCGATTGCCAGACTTAGCAGCTATTGCATGTGGCTGAGAACCAAAGACGAATCCTGGAGTCCTTTTCAGCAAAGGGCTCGGAAACAATGATATTAGCCATTCTCATGTATCTCCACTTGCATATGGGTGTTTTGTTAGGAGGGTACCCTTTTCTGGGGGTGGTTGACGAGGACTAAATGGCAACCACCCTTTTCAGGGTTGCCCCTTTTGGAAAACAAACCATGTGTCACACATCCTAACAAGGAATCCCTAAGGAACCTTTATCCCGGACATCGTGTTATTTTACTCCGTGGTTGCTCGCCAGCGCAAATGCGTCCCACATTTGAGCAGCTACTGGGCGCCAGGCAACTCAACGTCTCGCAAGGGCTTAACTTTTCAGTTGTGTGTTGTGTTTCGAACATAACATAAGGGATAGCCTTGAAAAACATTGCCATCAGCTTTATTTGAGTCATGGCTTAATGCTTGCAATTGTCCAATTACCCTGCAAAGCAGTCGCCGTCACTATGTGACACACGTTTCCAATGGCACCCGTGTTTCCGGTATGCTGATAAACGTAGAACCCAACACACAAAACCGTTGAAAGAAGAAACTCCTTGCGGACCCTGTTCGAGCTCCTTCCGCTTGGGGAGTCGACCCTTTCCTCCTTTGTCTTTCGTCGCTCCCGCAAACAGCGTCTTCCCAAAAAAAATAAGGGCTTTCAGCGGCACCCTTCCCTTCTTGTGCGGCTTCACTCAACTTCCGGCCCGCCCACCGCCCGGCCGACCCTGACCTCCACTGGCGCAGCACGGTGCCGTTCTCCACCACCACCCCGCGGAACTCCATGGTCGGCGGAGTGCTGGCCGCACCCGCGGCGGAGATCCTGAAAGGCGGCTGTGCTAAGGGACAACGCATCACCGCCCATTGGCCGGGAATAAGCGCCAGAACACGAGTCAAACAAATGGTTGCCCAGAACTCAGATAGCCCTGGATGATTCATAGGTGCCCCTGTTTGAAGACCCCTTTGTGGATTATGGGCCCCAGTGGTATTCTGAAGCTTCTCAAATCAGTGTTCGTAGCCGGTATATTTGTAGGATGTCCCTGTCAGCGCGCGCAAAGGCCAGGGAGGGAGGCAAGAATGGTTGGGAGGGTCGGGAGCGTCGGAAGGGAGAGACATAGAGTTGGATGTCGCCACGTTGCCAGAGGCAAACCAAGGTCGCTTTCCCTGTGCCCACTTTTGAAGCTCACCTTTAAGCAAACCCTGCAAACCCAGCGTTCATCCATTGGGGTGAAAAAGCAACACATTCCCACTGAGCTCACCTGGTTCCCGATTTTCTAGAGTGTAACTCATGACCAACGCCGACTGTGTACATCCCCAGAACCACGCAACCGAGATCTCAGCACATTTATCCTTTCAACACCAAGACCCTCAAGCTCATTTACAACATTCTGATTGAGGCATTTGACAGCACATCCATCCGGCGACATTAACAGGGCTTTTCCAACAAGCCAACACATGGGCTCCCAAGTCATACAGACATGGGGTCTCCGCCGCCCGGCGCGATAGAGCTGACTTCCTCCGGGTGCTGATCACCCGCAAGCATTCACTCCGGGACTCCGGGTTCGGGTTCCATTTGGAAGCCTGGGATGAACGGACATGTAGATCGCACCGGGAAAGCGAGATGCTCTTGCGGACTCCGCGGGTACGTCATCTTGAGCAGGAAGTTACATGTCATATTCGCGAGGTGCTATCTGCAGAATCTTCTGAGATAACATGGCTTCCTGCGAGCCGTGCTGAACCATCCGCGCTGCCAAATGGCCATGGTTCAAAACCAAGGGGATCCCATTTTGGTAGGTGAATTCACCACCCATTTTAGAACCTATTCTTAGTGGGGATTGGGATGTTCGCTGCTAACCGATGTTTTGGACCCGCCAAATCAAAGGTCCGCTTTGAGGTCCCGCGGACTTCGCTTCGCCAGGGCACGCGGACTGCTGAGGCGCCTCCATGAAGCAGCGATAGCCCACGGAGCCCATGGCCTCGATGCGCGCCTGGACGGCACGGAGACACGAACCCCGAGCTATTCAGCTTACAGATTATATGTGGCTCAAACAGAGTCCAACATGGAACCCCAAATGGAAAGGTAGGCAACCGGCATGACCCCAGCAGTTTTATTTTGAGCCACACCCATATGAGCATGTCGCCGGGATGGTCTGAAAACACGCCAATACAAAGACGACATCTTGGGGCAATATAAAGCCTACAGCAATGACTAAGCTAGCCCACTAAAGAAACCTAAGCTAACCCACTCTAAACCAGCAATGACTACCCCCCCCAACTCTAAACCTACCCGAAACCAATCCTAAACCCCCAACCACCCGAAGCCAATCGTGAAACCCACCCTGGCCCCACCCTAAACCAACCCTAAGCCTCCGCAAAATCAGCACAGAACCATCCCAAATAAGCCCACCTTAAACCAACCCTAAACCAGCCCAAGGCAACCTGGCAAAACTTTGCCACGCAGTGTTGTCCTCCTTCCCAAAGAGGAGATTCCCTTGCATCACAGAACTGAAAATAAACCCCTTGCCTTGATCCCGAAACCCTGTAGTGGATACATAGGCCCCTGACGGCTCTCAGCTCTAGAGAACCAGCACACTGCACGCTGGCGGCAGCAGGTTTGAGAGTGAGACCCCATGATTTGGGAACCCCAATCAGCAACTGCACACCTCTGATGCAGAAACTTGGGGAAACTGCGACTCCAGGGTTCCATCAATGTAGAGACAAACCAATTTCGTCAAACCTCCCTTACCCTGGAATGGGGAAAATAACCATTTGGGTGTTTGACCCTTTGTAGGCAAACCCCCTCTGAAGGCAATGACTCCAAAAAGGGTCCCAGGGAAAGCTTGCGAATGCGATTTGTCTCAAAAAAAACACTCCTCTCCCCCCCTCACAAAAAAAGAGACCCCAACAAAGAGCTCCCGTTGAAACAGTGTCCGTTGTCCCTGTTCGCACAGTTTTTGAACCATCCCAAGTTTGTGAAGGCGAACAAACAAGGGGCTACACTCAAAAAAGGCATGCCCCGTTTGGGCACAATATGTCAAATCGGGGGACACCTAAAATGGTGGTTCCAAACCAAGCTGAAAAGGGTACCCTCAAAAAAAAAACATTTTTATTTTCGTCAGCGCGGGTGGCAAGGCCTGAATGCCGCCCTTCTTCAACCGCAGCTCTCGCTGGAAGGGGTGCATGGCATATTCACCTCAGATCCCAGCGAAACATGAGGAAATCTTCACGGAGCACGGAGAGAAAACAGAAACCCCTGCGAAAACTTGGCCGCACTTACCGCAAACACATCACCAACTTGAATTGAGGACACCATTGGGGACCTTCATCCTTGACCTCGGTTTACCCCCGATCGGTGGGTTTTTTGCCAACCATTATGTGTTGTTTAACACTGAGACTTGTGGGCAAGCTGTTCTGATGGGGGTCTGGAGAGGCGGAGTCACGAGAATCAACGCCCTCTCGCCCAGGTGCTGAGGTACGCAGTGACACCCGCCGACTTCACCAACTCTTCAGTCCTGACATCACCATCACTTGCAAAACGGCTGGCCGAGGCTAGAGCCACCCCCAAGAAGCATAAAGGGGTGCAACCAGTTTTCCACAGGGGCCAGGCCTTTCTGATATCCCACAGCTTTTAAGACAGAATTGGGTTGAACCCTTCGGTTGCCTTTACTTCAACCCTGAAAAGGGCTTGAAGGCCGAATGCTGTCCAGGTCTTGTACACCTTGCCGTCAATCATCTTAGTGCCTGCCAGCATGGTGTAGGTTCCATCCTCAGCGGCCTACTGGCCCAGTCAGGGCTCTTGGGAAGTGGGGTGCCAGAATGTCGTTCGCCTTGCGCACAAATGCGTGTGGGCTTGCACAGGCACATGAAAGGACAGGCACGCAAAACAAACGAAAACAATTCCGAGTAAGCAAAACACACCCTTTCCAGCATATTCAGAATATGTGGGGCATCCATATGCACCAATCCAACTGTCCGGAGCTTTGTGTTCGCCAAATCACCGAACACTTGCACAACACTCACTTGTCACCAGCGGAAGTGCAGCCAGGGCCTTTGGTCTCCTAATGTTCCCCTACCCGAAGCAACTGGCGGCACGGAATCCCATCCACTAGAATAGCATGACCTTGGCACAACTCCGCGGTTGGTAGTGGGAAACCATTCCTTGGAATTTCCCGGGGAATCAGAAACCCGGGTTTCTGAACGGTGGCGCGAAATGGATTCCGCGTCCATCCACAGGTCTGCGACTTCCAGGCCCTTCCTCTCGCTGCGCCGCTGCGCGCGCGAAAAAAAAAAAAAAAAAAAAAAAAAAAAAAAAAAAAAAAAAAAAAAAAAAAAAAAAAAAAAAAAAAAAAAAAAAAAAAAAAAAAAAAAAAAAAAAAAAAAAAAAAAAAAAAAACGCCGCGAGCTGAGCTCCGAACCGCGGGGTCCTGGAAGTACTTGGAGTAGGCCTGGGGCCATAGGCGTAGGGGAAATCGATGCGTTTCCCTGGTAGATGATGAAACCACCAGGGAAACCAGGGCCATCTACCATCTACCATCGGTTTTTCTACCCAAACCAACCAAAAAGCACACCTGAACGCTTGGGCCTCTCAAGGCAGAAAAGGCCACGCCGGACTGGTGGCAGGCGGTGTGAATGAATTTCCGGTGGGAACATGGTGGCTATGGCTATAAATGAATTCTGGTTCATGGTGGGCATGGTGTGAATGAACTTCTGTTTCATGGCCATGGCTTAGCCGGCTTCAATGACGTTCGATGCACTTGAAACAAGGAACCCCCGAGCCGGTCGAAAGCTAAGGTCGCCATTTGCCAAGACATCTGATGTTATGATATGGGTGTGCGTGTGTGCGTGTGCGGAGGTGTCGCTGCGTGTGTCTGCGTTTCTGAGGGCACCTTTTTCAGCCTGGCTCAAAGGCACAGCAAATGGAAACAAACAGAGCCCCAACCTAAACCCATATAAATATACATTGACATGCATGTTTAATCTGCTCTGTTCACTTCAGAAAGACTTGATCGCAAAAACGCCAGTGCCGTCGATGCAACAGCACCAGTCATTGACGAGGGCGTGTTGCTCTCTTCTGCAATCAGACTCATCTCCCCACACAGAGTCACCACAAGTGTTAAATGGTAAGCAATCTTCATCGGAGAGCTTAGGGGGAATGCAGGCAACCCAGTATAAGACAGGAACTCGAGTCAATCTAAATTGGGTTGTGGCCTTTTTGAGTGCAGAAAGAGTGATCTACCTTGCTTTCCATGCCAAAGGCCAAGGCCAGTACCACTCCGAAATAAGCACAAGGAAGAGGATGCAGGTGATCATACCCACCCTTCCATCATGGGTATGAAGTCGTACAGTTGGGCTGAAACCCTATGAAATAAAGCAGGTAGCTGCTGGGTCTTTGTCCATTGAACAGAAACGAGGTAGGCCATGTCATGAACGCGGAAACGAGCTCCCAGAGGGTTAGGCGACACAGATGTTGACCGCCGAAACCAAAAGCAAAGCTTACCGGTAACTTGGCTTTGCATTCGTGTTCGTGCAAGCATAATCGATTCCGACCCGTCTGTGGTCATTTCAAAGGGCTTACCGGAGATGAAACCCGCACAACCAAAAACAACAACTTTCTGTAGCATTGCCAAGCCAGCGTTCATCAGGTTGCAAAGGTTTTCAGCACCTCCACCCCAGTAACTCCAGAAATCCCACCATTTATGACCGATTTGAATTTCTGGGTTTTACATGTCGATTTGTTCGCCCTTATTCAAGTGACTGCATCTGCTGGACCCCCTTGAAAAAGCAGAATGGGGCCGCTTTAAAGCGCCGAGCGGCCTTTCCAGGCTTGTTGTGCAAATGCGTCACCTTGATCTTCGCCTCGCAACACTGCACCGCCCAACCCCACAAACGCCGTGGAAACTCCTGGCCATGACCCTGAAAGCTCGCAATGGAGAAGATAGGCCTTGGGTTTGGGAGGGTCTTCTTCTCCACTCTGACTGTCCTTCCCATACTGTAGGGGGAAATCTGAAAGGGCGGCGGCCTGTATCCCATGCAGCCCTTGAAGGAATTTGTTCATTACGTGCCAGCCAAAGGGTTCTGGGTGTTGCTCAACAAATCAGACCCCTCAAAATGCGAAACAAATCTGTTGCCCATCAAGCTCCTGAGTTTCCCTGTCTGCTTCCATGTGCGAAAGTCACGGATCTCCAAGGCAGGGGGCTAGTGGCTGATTTTCGGCTTAGGATTACAAACGCCCCCACCCAGCCACCCAGCCACCCAGCCCTCCAGCCCTCCAGCCCTCCAGCCCTCCAGCCCTCCAGCCCTCCAGCCCTCCAGCCCTCCAGCCCTCCAGCCCTCCAGCCCTCCAGCCCTCCAGCCCTCCAGCCCTCCAGCCCTCCAGCCCTCCAGCCCTCCCCCCCCCACCCCCAAGGGTAGGAGGCAGTTCCTTAAAAAAAAAATGCGAGGCGCGTGGTAGTACTGCGGGATGTCGTTGGGACTCGGCAGGCTCACAGACTCGCAGGCCCATTCCACATCCTCCAGCCTTGCGCCGTCCGGTAGGGAGGCTCGGCAAGCAGTTTGCCCTTCCACGTTTCTTGGGGGGATGGTCACGACTCCGCCTCTGCTTGTCTTGGGCAATGTGGGCAGGATGAAATCATATCTGCCCTGTGCTCACGGAAAAAGAAAGGAGGGCCGGCGTTTGCATTCAAAGGAAAGCACGTCGTCGAGTGGGCAAGGATCTGACATGGCAGACTCATGGCAGAAGGAACCGGCGCCACACACCGCTCCAAGCAAACCGGCGAAATGGCGAACACGCAGCCAAACTTGGGAACTCCGTCAAAGTTAGCTCCCCAGAACTTTCCCAAGAAACCCAGAGACCCGAAAAAATCGGAAATGCGGAAATACGCGAGTGCGGGACCCCAACTGGAACCGTTCAGTGGGAACAATTACACGTGAAGGGGTTGCCAAGGGTCAACACGTGTTCTTCCCAGGCCACAAGTCGCCAGCTGGCACAGAGTCAACGCATTCACGCAGCTCACGGCTTACTCAGGACCTTCATGAGGAAAACATCACTATTGCCTGAACCCGTTCCTGCCAATACATATTAACTTGGAGTAACCCAGCACAATCCCAACTTTGTTTAGCCGCAGTTTAGCCGTACATGTTGGTTTAGGTGTATGGTGAAAATGTAGCAAAGGGTCTGATGTGAACCGAAATTGAACATGCTCCACCCACGCACCCACCCACCCGCTCGCCCGCCCACCAATCGAAAACCATACGAGACACAGTCAACATGTGGTCGTTGTGGCATGCATGTAGTTTTTCATTTGGGTGTTAAGTGTTGATATAGTTCTTAGCAACCAATAATGCAATATATAATCATATGGGTGTGTCTTGTTTTAAGGGACCCCCCAACATGGTGGTGTTCCTTTTGGTTCCCAATTTAAACAATACAAAAAGCGGGCATCCTCAAAAAAGAAGTACTATGTTGTCAATGTCTGTTAAAAAAGGCCGCCAGCCCCTCTTTGAGGGGAAGAGGAAACCAGTCACAGGTTTGAGAACGAGGAAATTCGCACATTCTCATCATTCTCCAGCAAAATTCGCTGAGGAAACCTGAGCAACCCGAGCGAGCTTACAGAAAGCTACTTCTTGGGGACCACTTTCTTATGCTCCAGGTTAATTGCAGATGCTATTCTAGTGAGTTGATTTTGAATCTCAAAGGGGAACATGCTGGCAACTCAGGGTAGCTTAAAGCGAACGATTCCTAAGCATGTTTCTTGGGCTTGTGTGGAGAAAACTAACAACTGGAATGAACACCCTGGCCACTTGCAGGGGCACGCAACATGTAGTGGTCTTCTCTGCTTTTCGGGTACCCTTGGGGTTGCAAGCCAAAAAGGGAAGCCAAAAAGCAAGCATCCCAAAACGGAACCGTCCGAAAAGCCCTTCAGGTTGATTGGCCAAGGAAAGAACGTGAGCAGAAAGCGCATGCCTGCTATGGGTCATTACAATGGCTCGCTGAAATGGAAACCTGATCATGGTTGCCAGATCTGTCTTCAGGATGCATTGCTGCCAATTGCTTCGACCAAGGCGCATATAGGTGCGGTGTTCTTGAGAGTACCCTTTTTTAAGCTGGTTCAAAGGAAAACCGCCGATGTTGATCCAAATCCCTGTTTTGACAGATCATATCCGGCTGTGGCCAAAAAAAGTATTCCCAAAATAGCACCTTCTGGAAACAAAGACTAAAACTTGCGTAACCCCAGCTGTTTCATTTATTTCGCCACAGCAATTCGACGAGCTTACCCTCACCTGCTGAGTGGATGGCCCAAAAAAAGGTTCAAACTATACATTTACCACTAAAATGGTCTTTCCAAAAAAGTTTAAAGTTCATGAACTCAGGAAGTGAGTACCTGACAAAAACAAAGAAGACTTTTTTGCCGGGGCGCATATTGAAAAAGCCTTCCAGCATCCCGTCGGTGCTGCTGAGTCGGCGCCCGAAGCCAGAGACGGGGCCGTCCTCGAAAGGTACCGTTGACCCAAGCGAAAAAGGGGCAGTTCTTGGGGCCACTGAACTTGGGTGCTGCAAAGTGTCTCACTTTAGGGGTTAGTGGAAAACCCCCTTGATGTCCAACAAGTTGAAGTCTAAAGATCCAACCCAATAGCAGTCAAGTGAACCAAAGGACCAAAGAGAAAGAACCAAAAGTTGGGAAAAGCTCGGCTTTGGCAGGTTTTGGGAACTCTGCAGTCTCGATTCACTGGCCAGAAGAGAACCACAAAAACTCTCGGGATTCCTCCTCCTTCTGCCCAAATTTGCAGGAAAACAACAACAACCCAAAGGGCCAGGAAAAACAGTGGTCAACCCAAAAGGCCCCAAGAAAACGGACCCTTTCGGGCCAAGTTCCCGCGCCCATGGTGGGTCAGACCGATCGATCTGTCCTCAAAGAGGCCCTCCATGCCGGCATCCTTCAGAAAGCCCTGCCGCGCGATAAGAATCTCGGCAATGACTTGAGGAGACCGGGTGTCTTTGGATTGGGATTCCAACGAATCAAGGAAACCACCAGTTGGAGAAAAAAAAATGTCATTCCCTCATTGCTGAGCACCACCAAGGTAGCCCGGATTCACATGTTTGTTTTGTTTTGTAAAAACAAATGCCACGCAGATTCCCTACTAAGCCCCCGAAGAATTGCCCAGGGTGAAGCAGGTGAAGCGATGATCCACCAGTTCGAGCATGTTTGAACCACTTGTCTAAGGGACTCGACTCGCGGAGGGCGAATGGGGCGCGACTCGTGGGGCAAATCGTGGAACTGCTCAGCTCCATGACTCCCATCACTCGGCCAAATGCAGAACCCTGGGCATTCAGGAACCCAAAGGAAGCACTCCCGGTCGGTTGGTGAAACGCGTCCAAGCACATGCTGGGCTGCAGGCCCAGTGCAGCAAATGGCACACTTGGTTCCCGACGAATCATAGGAGAGATCCCGCTGGATGCGCCAGCCACGGTAAACTCAATCATTCAAGATATGGCTGGGCGTACTTTCAATTTAGCCTTCTCCAGGAAAACAGTGCCGGCTCGTCCGGCTATCCACAGGCACGCAAAAAACAAACAAACAACAAACGGAAGCATACTGTCCTAGGGTCATGGCGCTTCCTCGTGAGGCTTTCCTGAGATAAAATCCTTCACCCTGATTTATTTTTGCTAGCATGCCTCTGAAATAAGGCCAAGCTAGGGGTTAATAATGCCTTGGCTTACCCAGTACATGTGCACAGCCTTTTGTGACACCAATTCATTGAAAGCAGGGGAGTCCATTAACTAAGCCAAGTTGAACTCGAGCAGCAGCGGCTTTCCATAATATGCCGTTGACACGGCGGGCGCTTGAGCGACTCGCCTTCACCGAACAAGTCCGCACCTTTCAGTTGCCTCCACTCGCTGACACGCAAGGTGTTGCCCTGCCTCGAACACGGCGTCAGCTGTCATCTCCTCAGTGTGGACATGGATTTGTTCAAGGAAACCTTTTCTAAGGAACACTTGCGCTGGGCAAGACGGGATGTCGTTGAAAGACAACCAATAAGCCCGAGAGAATGGGGCTTGTCACTTCTATCTAATATCCCCTAAAAACAATACAACAAAACCAAAACAACTTCATAACATAATGTGGAATCGCTTTTTTGTTAACCGCCCCCTATGGGCGATATCTGAGCTCGTGTAAAATAGGATATGTCATGGATTTGCGCTTTTCAGCTTATGTCTATCCCATAATTGCCATGATAAGCAAAGCTTGTCGCAAGAAAGGGTGCCGGACAAGAGGGAAACATCAACACGGCTCAGAAATGAGCTTATCCGCCTCCCCCGCCAAATGACTTGCATTCGCCATGAAATACAACCCAGCACAAGGGTGCTCCAAGCAGCGAGCCTTCATGTTCGCGGTTGCAAGCCCTGTTTGGTCGCCACCATTTGCCAACATTTTACTTTGAGGGATGGTTGGGCGCTTTTTTTGGGAACACCCTCTTGGTGGCAGTCAACAATTGTATGGGTCTAGTTTGGGCACATGCCTATTTGTTCGAACAGTTGTCCTCCTTCAGGCACCTCCCAACATAAAGCGGCTGGGCGTCAAGGTTGTAACTTACACACCACACACAAACAAAAAAACACCTGCACAGATCCCGCACCCTGAATTGATCATTTGTTCAAGGCGAGCTGCCGAGTAACTTCATCTAAAGCTGGCATTCCCGAAAAGTGATGTTCAATCGCACCCACAGCAAAACAAACACGGGAAGCCGAGCGGGAAAAGCGAGCGAGGCATTCCATTGTCCGTTTATCCGAGGCGCGTAGTCGTCCAGGGTGAGGCGCCCCTGGGTGCAGTCCAATTGGATCACCGAGCCGCACCTGGAAGATTTCAAGGTGAGCCGGGTGAAGCTGTTGATATTCACCTGCCAGGAACCAGATTTGGGTGTGGATCAAAAAAAGGTACCCCCAAAAAACCTGGTAAATGGAAACATGGACCAAAACCTGCGGTTTTTGATGGTTTAATTTTGACTCATGTCCATTTGGTACTGGGGGTTGGGGTCTCAACCCACCCGTCTTGGGGTAATTCCCGATGAAAACAACTTGTCTCTTCGCAGAACCACCAAATTAAAGGAGTGGTTTCGTGGCACTTCCTCTCAAATCCTGAGACGGGTACCAACCAAACTTACGCAGACGTTAGAGGATATAGACCGTGTCAAGACAGACGGGTTCCTTGTTGTTTGCCGTCAAAACCATTCCAAAACGGGAAGAACGTGGGGGGTGGGTGGGTGGGGGGGCATGGTCCAAACCCGAGACCGGAGACTCACATGTTGTGGCACAGGCACCGGCTGGTATCTGCTGCACAAATACGCGCCACTTGAAATGGATAAACATGTTTAAACACATTTTGTTTCTTTGTTGCTCTATGAAACCATCCCAAAAAGGGGTCCTTATCTTGAGGCAGACTCATATTAGCACCGAGTGTGCCAAAAAAAAAAAACGCTTGCTTGAGTGTCAGCTTGTGTCTAGGTCAGCCGGTGGTCATGTTAGCTCGACTTCAATTCTTCAGATGAGATAATATCATAGATTAAGGACAGTAATTAGCCAACACGGGTAACTTTGAATAGACAAAACACGGGTAACATTGAATAGATTGTATCTTTCAAAACATGAGGAACATTAAACAACAAACGACAGGATAATCATTCCAGAACAAACGATACAAACATAGACATTGCGAACACATAACAAATAACCAAACTTGACCATGGAAGACACAACACTTATCATCGACCAATGCTTGCATTATTCTAATTGTATGTTCTTTCTCCAATACATTCACATTCAAGAGTTGCTTTCGGCAAGTCCCGGACACAGGAACAAAACATAGAGAATAGGACAGTTGTCTAAACAACTTTATTATTGGTGACCATGAAAACCGTGTTTTTCCACAATGGAGTACTTCCTTTGGTTGAACAATATGAATGGCCAATTCTTTGGGACGAATGCTATTCAATGCCATTCTGTCGCCACCATTCATAAAACTTTGCTGTTCAATACTCACTCTCATGGATTCCCTTGTTTCTGCAAGAGTCACCACATCGCATCTGGCGCCTTCAACGAGTGGCCCAAGTTGTCCTTCAGTGTCAAGGACTTCCTCAGCTGTCACTACGGGGATGGATACTGTGCCAGGGCTTTCGCCCTCTCCGGCCTTTCTGTGCCACGTCTCCAGTCCCGCTGACACCCATGCAAAACATGTTTTTTTTTGAAACGCTGATACCAACGTCTGATGAAGTTGCGGTCTTAGCGGCCCTTACAAGTACCCGAAGTGAACAAGCGAAACAACACGGACGCCCCGAACCTCGTGTATGAAGCCATCCCCTTTTGGGCTTAGACGGCTTTGGGGGTTCATATAGTTTCAGACGAACACACCTGCACGGATCAACAGAAGTGGCTCGGGGATGGTCTAATGGGGAATTTCCAAAAATGAGTTTTGTGCAGTGTCCCTCTAAACAAAGCCCGAACAATTGCTTCGTCTGACAAAGCAAACACTGAATAATGAAAAAACTGTCTAATAGTAATAACGTAAACACTAAAATACTCATAATCATAAGGGCAATAGCAAAACTCAGCTGCCGGACACACCACTAGTCACACCGCACATAATGTCCGATGCAGCATAACAATCGCTGTGTGCATCTAAGAACCAATGTCATGATGCGTCACGCAGTCTCTTCTGAAGGAGAGCCCCTCAACTCGAACTAGATTTCGTATCTGGCTTGACTAAGCTTTACAAGGGTTACTAGCTGGATCGAAGCTCCAAGGTCCGTGCGTGACTTGGCAGTTTTGGCACTCACTTGGCTCAGTTTTGGAGCTCTGAGTCTGCCAAGAGGCAACTCCTTGAACGCAATGTCCGGCAAAGTAGAAGACCTAAGCAACTCGTGGTACAGCTTCGACATCAACTAAGTCACTTTGGCAATGCCAATGGCACCATGCGGAACGATCATACTCAGCAGCTGCCTTCTTTTGCACTCAGAACTCGTCACCGGAACTGTCCGACTTCAATGCTGGATCTTTCACAGAGTTTGAGTTCTTATCTGCTTCCACGAAGACCACAACGTGACCTGCTGAGCATCAATGCAGCTGCTTTGATCATCTAGTCAACAATGGAAGTCGACCAACGGCCTTCCTAGCATGACTATGTCCGGTTGCGATGGACCTGGCTGGCCCCTGACAGACAATATTCTTGCGACTGTCTGACGTGTTGCTGGGTTGGCTTGGTCTTTGACCCCCTGCAAACCTACACGTTCCACTGGTAAGTTAGAAATCGGAAAGGACAGGTGCTTAAAATTCGCGCCAAAGAGCAACAGACCAAGGTTGGAAAGTGGGAGGGTAGCTGTTTATGCTTCCCTCAAGCAGAAGCTCCAAGAAACAATAATGTACCACAGATTGCCGCCTCAATATAGGTACCCTTTCGCCAACATGGAACCTGAATGAAGGCCCCACCATCTTCCTTCGGGGATCTGGTGGATTCCGTGTTCATGGGGTAGCAGTGCATTCTCACTTACCAAAGCTCTGATAAGGCTCAGCGATTAGCTTGCCACTAGAACTGCAGGTCAGCTTTTTGTTTACGAACGCGGCCAGTTGACAGGTCCGGGTTGCTATGACTAGAACTTCACTGGGCCAAAAAAAACCGAACCCGACAATCCGGTCCGTGCGCTCGCTGAGGATTCCTTCAGCTCTCCGTGCGCAACTTGATGGCCAAACAACGTGGGGAAGACAGCTCAGTGAACGACAAGAGGTTTGAAAGGGTCGGTCTGAGTTGATTAGCCGTTGCCAGCCGCTTCGCCTAAGTCCGAATCCGTTTAAATCATATCATACTATGTTCAAGCAGCTGTCAAAGGAATCATTGTAAGACTGGCGGCCAGACAATTTTTGGTGGGGACTGGGTAAAATAGCATCTCTCCGTGCCTCCAGCATTGCAGCCAAATGCCAAGTGATGGAGGCACACGATTAATGAATCAAGGTCTCGGAAAATCGGAGAAAAGAGAACAAGAGAACCCTTGCTGGGGTTGACAGTTCTTCCCACTGAACCAGAAAAGGGTAGAGGATAACTCTGTGATTCTCAGGGAAGGTTGGTCCATGTGCTCAGGTCCGTCTCTCAGATGCAAAACGGGCCATGGGGAAAAACAGAAACGGCGCCTTTTTTGGTTAGTTGAGTTTAAAGGGAACCCTTCCCCAAAAAAAAGTTGAAAGCGGGAAGCAACCCACCAAGCATCCCAAGGGGTAACCCTTCCCCCAAAAACAAAGTTGAAAAAAGCGAATTGCACCCACTGGGCAACAAACAAGTTGGGAAAACAATTCAGCTGGCACCCACTGGGCCACTGGGCCTCTGGGTTTCTATATCGTCCCAGGCGCAGTCGCCGCGGCGTCTCAGAGGATGCCACCTGCAGCACGTTGCTGGCCGCCTGCAAGCGCCGGCACGTGGTGTTCGCGGGGCAGCTGGCCTCAGAGCTGGGCGAGAACTCGTGCCGTGTCAGACACATGGCGGTGGTGGTCAAGCATACGCGTCCATTTGGTTAAGGCCCCAGGAAAAAGATATAAAAACAAATGTCCAGTAGTGATGAATTCCTGTTAAAACCAACAAGGGAAAATAACAATCAATATTCTTAAGCAAATGGAGGTAGGGTAGCCCCAAAACGGGTTGCGCGTTCTGTAAATGGGTTGCCAACGACTAAAACCTGTGGTGGTGAAAACAAATGACCCATTGCCAATTTTGGGATCTGACGCATTGGAGGGTTGCCATTGAGGGGCTGTCCTTGATCCCAACCCATTAGAACACCTAGAGCTATCCCCTGTTAGCATATGGCTGTTGTCAGAACCCCAGAACCGGCTGCCCTGGTAAATAGAACCGGCGACTAAAACCAGCTGGCTGAATCTTGACCTATGGTCTGTCATTCTTTTGTAGGAATCGGACCGAGGGGCAACGGTTTTAGTGTTGGCTTCCCTTTAAACCAACCCCAAAACGGGGTACGAGTATCCAAAAAGACACACCCATCTTGCGAGTGATCACAAATATTCAAGCAACAGGAACACTTTGCACTCATTTCAACCAGGAAACGTGTGGGCCACCATTGGGGTCCATGTGCGACTGATTGTTGCTCACTATGCACCACAAGGGCAACACGGGTTGAACAAGCATTAGTTGTTTCGCGTTGCCTTTTCAGCCCATCCAAGCGGAAGGGTCCGATGCATCTTGAACGGGCAACCCATCGGCGCCGTTCAAGACTCACTTCCTGAGTTTCTGGACTTTATGCTTTTGCAAACCCCTTTTTTGGCGGTAAAACAAGCAGAGGCAATCCACTCAGGAAGTGATAGGATTCGCCACAGATTCCCTAGAAACCAAGCGGAAATATGTCTCTTGAGCTTCAACCACTTGTCGGTTGGAGGGAAGCGGGGTTTGACACACGTAAAAATGCAGCTCACCACATACCCAAGTGCAGAGCCAGCTAGCTGACTCTAAATCCCCACTTATGCCAACCCCAGTTAAGCCTGTAAACCCTGCAATCGTTGGCTGGAGAAGAAAGAAATGGGCGCTGGGACATACCATATTTGAGTAATTATATGGATGGGATGCCCGAAAGTCAGTCTCTCGTCGCTGGGGAAAGTTGCAAACTACAAACAACCTCCTAAGAGCAATGCTGTTGATGTGTTTTGTTTATTTTGCCAGGAGGCGAGATTGGGGCGGAAACTATACGAGAGACATACTATTGGGGGAGACGATTCGGAACAAATCAATGTGACTCACCTTGGAGACTGGACACTCTTTGTGCCTATGCAAAACCAAGATGAGTCTGCTGCACATGAAAACCGGGTACGAGTAGCTATCACAAGAAAACATCCATGCTGGGATAGGCCCCTCATTCAACATGGCTGACGGATGATGTGTGCAGCTCCTAAGTGGATCCGCAATAACTGGTTGCTACGCAGTGGTGCTTCCTGACTACTTGGGGAGGAACTGGATTCACTGACTACCACTAAAAAACGTCCCTCTTGTGACCAACGACTATGTGGTCATTGGAAACTCAGGGACCTTCCTGCATCTTATTCATGTGGACAAGGGCGGGGGAAGCAAGCTGCGAGCAGCAACAGGCAACAACGCTGATGGCTGGTGAAGGTTCTTCCGTGTGGAATGTGGTTCTCTTGGCCCTGTTTGTTCAGCTTTGGTCATACTTGATCATAGGTCACATGAAAGCCCGACAATATTTTGACCAAAACCGATAGGGAGGCTACCCAAAACCAATACCCATTTACCTGATATAATCAGGGCACAACGGAAAACGATATCCTGGTGACAGTGTCCGTTGCTCCGTCGAGACGTCTTTGGTTGGCATGTCCAAGTGGCATTGCTGCTGGCGCCCCGGATGATGAGGGTCCCATCAGGCCGCATTTCGAAATCGGAGCTGGCAACCTCCGAAAGGCAAGCCCGGACAGACGTGCGAGTTTTTCTGCAACATCGTGCCAGCGAGTATTTTATGGGCCATCGGGATTCCATATAGTCGATTGGCAACTGATGGCAATTTATGGCGAACACCATTTGGCTTCTTAAGAAAGGAACCTCATGGAGAGGTCGCCCATCAACATAGTTGTGAGGTTGCCTAACATTTGCCCAGACTGTTGAGGGTCGTTGCGGGCAGCCTCAATTGAGGTGCTCTGACTGTCTGACTGCAGCATATTCGAAAACCCTTTGATGAGGACGTCAGTCAAATCTCTGAAAACTGAAAGGTTCTCCAAGTACTGTCACTGCTCATATGCCGTCGGTTCTGGTTCAGAGGTACAGAAGACACACGAGTGTGAAGTAGAAACTTGCAATTCGCCTGCATGCTTGAATCAGGTCAAAGTTTCTTTCGTGTAATATCCACTTCAGGCACAATTCAAGATGCCAGATGGAAACTAAAAACACGGACTGAGAGGCGCGGATGGTTGCCCCAAAGATGTGTTCACCACAGCTGCCCCGAAATATAAGTTGTCGGACAAAGTTCTGCTTGTCTCAAATTGGCAGACGGTGTCGCTTCCGTTTAGTTTGCCACTCTCTGGAGTGTCGCTCCGGAGCCGAGCCTTCACAGTCACTCCGCTCGACGATTCCATGGTGCCATCAGCACTTCCACGCATCTCCTGTCGCGGTGCGTACGCATCCGACACGGGCTCTGGAACTAGAATGCGCGAAGGGTTGCTGCCATTAAAACACATTCCTGGCTGGCCACAGGACAACAAAAGACTTGCTATCTGGAATTCAAGCGCTCGCAAAAAGAAGAAACATAAGAAGAAGATGTTTGCCCATTGAATCCAGGGTCTACGAGCAAGTAGCCAAGGCACAGGACGTTGCACGCTCATATTTGCTGAAAACGTTAGTGTCTCCAAATGGGAGAGGAGAAGACTCAAGTGCATCATCTCAATTTTACCTGCAAATAGTCCATGGCAGAAGATATCAGCCGCATTGTGCATGGGGAACCGTGACTTGGATTGCAAGGTTCAATCCCAAAACCTTTGCTGAGCAAGTACGAAGGGAGCCTTGAAAGGGACCCAACAAAAGGGTGTGGCCATGGACACTTCCCATTGAACGAATTCCACTCCTTGCTATGCGCGGGCCATGGTCATGGTTCTGAAACAACTCCCCACCTGAGGGGACCATGGCCCTCCACACCAAGTGACAAATATGTTTTGAGCTCGGAACACATAGCTTTCATGAACCTGTCGGCTTTTGCTGGGTACCAAACGGTTGATTTGAGGGACAGTTGCCATCTTGGAGCTCCGAATCCGCATTTTGAAAAACACCCATGTCTATTACAACCCTTCAAAAATACAAGCCCAGGTATCCTCAAAAGCAAGCCTTCCCCACCAGTCCAGCACCCTTCTGGAACCCTGCCCACATCGAACCACTGTGCCTACCTGGGCTCATCGACTGAACAGCTTTCATGGATTATTATGCCCCTTTGCCGATATCAATTCCCGATAAAAGCAAACAAAAACAACACCTTTATGGATGATTGCCCCTTTGCCGATAGTAAAATCCCCGTAGAAACAAACGAAAATAAATAAATAAAATCCTTGTACGACCCGTTCGGACATCAACGGAGACTCGGATAGACCTTTGACCGGTCGACACGAACTCACGGAGGCCTTGGCCATCTCTGCGGCCGCCAAAGAAAGAGCGAACCTGAGCGCTTCAAGGCCGACGACCCAAACTGGCACGTGGGTTAAACGAGGGGTTCGAAGGGGTCGGGTTCCTATAGCGCCTATAGTGGGGCTTTGTGGGCTTCACGTGAACCTCGGTAGAACATGGTTTTTGGACCCCGCTCCCAAGCACAATGCCAGTCACTGCAAAGTTTAGCCGCTGGCCCAAACTTCCATCATCCACTGGTGCCAGTGCGCAAGGCCCTTTGGCAAAAGGGACACACCGCCCTTTGGCGCCTAGGTGTCGACAGAGTCCCGGATGGGTGCCATAGTATTTCCCTTGCCGCACTTCGATGAGCCAGTGTGGAACCTGGTTCACCTCTTGGTGCCATTTGGTGCGCCCAGCACGCGCAACAGAAAGTCCAACTCCACGGTCTTTGTGAGCCACCCTCGACCCAAGCGCCCAGCCCGGGCGCAACCACGGTGTTGCCCAGATACGCGATGCAGCCGGACAACACTGCGCGCTTGATGAAGCAAGGCAAGCCGGCCCGCTCCGGTAGCTGACGCCGTTACCTACTTTGCGGGCAAGTCCCGCGCGCGCGCGCGCATGTTGCCCATGGCCAAACTTTTCTAGCGAGACACACGTGGCCGTGTTTCTGATGTAGTTTCCTAGTAAACTTTCAAGTTGCTTGATCTGGGTGGCCCTTGAGGCCAACCTTGCGGGCTCCACGCAGCCACAGTGCAGCGCTGATTCTTTTTCAGGTCCGTTGCGTGTATGGACACCCTTTCTTGGCTAGAGCTTGCTTAAGCTTGACCGGTGTAATACGGGCCCGCCATTGCCGAAAGTGATGGCCGCTCAGGATGTTCGGGCACACGATCACATCCGGCACCGTACAACGCGCTGAACTCTGGTCTCCCGCACTAAGAGCAAAGCAGCCCACTGCTAGTGGGCGGGGGCAGTGTCCAAACTACGGTTCATAAAATTATCATACCGCCCCCCCCAAAGAAAAAAACAGAAAAAGAGAAAAAGAAACACAAGACAAACTTATACTTTGTCCGGGGAGGTGCCACTTTTGAGACAAACCCGCCTGCAAACACATATGCACAGAGAAAACACCAAAGTGTTTGTGCCTCGGAGACTTTAGACGGGGAACAAATGGAGTGGCTGAGTCCCAACGACTCCATCAGGGGACCGGGCACCAGAAATGGACACATAAACCCTCAAGGAAGGAAAGAAGGAAGGAAGGAAGGAAGGAAGGAAAGGAAGGAAGAAAGGAAGGAAGAAGCTAAGAAATGGAGAAGAGAGAACGGGACAACATAGCTGGAGAAGTAAGTCAATCAATGAATGAATAACACAATCAAAAAATGCAAACATAGAGAAATCAATAAACCGATAAAGGCAGACATAAAGAAATAACAAACAAACCCACAAGAGAAAGACATACACTTGCAAAAAAGTAAGAAACACATAACAAACGACATAAAGTATACATAAACAAGCATAATCATGAGGAAATAATGATTGCAAACGCTGAAGAAAGACAGAAAGACGGAAAGAGAGAGAGAGAGTGAGAGGGAGACAAAGAGAGGACAGAATAAATAAGCAAACGACGAAATGAACAAAAGGAACAAAGAACGACGCAACTAATCAATCAATCATTACATAATAAACAGTTAAAGAAGGAATGAACAAAAACAGCAGCAGCAACAAGCATAAACACATAAACACATAAATAAACAAATAAATGAATACATATGCAGAAAGAAAGGAATGAACAAAAAAGACACGAACAAACAAAACACAAATATACACATAGAGAGCAGTATATAAATAAATAAAGTAAAACCTTACCACAATAACAAATACATACATGAATGAAAAATAGACAATACATAAAGAACACAATACAAATCACAAAATAAGCAAATAATTCATAAGAAAACACCAACAAAGCCAATGAAATAAAACAAAATACACAAAGGAGAGAAGGACAAAAAGCAAGACAGAAAGCAGGACGTTTAGAACACATAGGCAAATACAGAGCTACCTAAATACATGAAACAATACAGAACTGAATGAAGCCATGTCAATAAACAAAATCAAGAACAACAAAACAATCGAAGAAATAAACAACACACAAATCGATCAGCAAATAAACAATATACTGAACTAAGCAACACAAATAACCACGCAATCACACGCACACCAGGCAAACAGGCAAACAGGCAAACAGGCAAACAGGCAAACAGGCAAACAGGCAAGCAGGCAAGCAGGCAAGCAAGCAAGCAAGCAAGCAAGCAAGCAAGCAAGGCAAACAAAATACCGCAAGCCAGCACCTGCGACTCCACAAACACAAGCACACAGAAACAGTTAATGACTCGCAAGGCAAGCTGGGGAAAATGAACCAAAAACAACACCTGCGACTCCTTACAAGAACACACAAAAACACCACGACCCGCTCCAAACCAAGCGAAGCACGTCAAGACGTCCAGACGTCAAGACGCCAACTGCGGTCACGTCACATTCCAGCCATGAGGATCAGGATCACGACGGCCATGCCGGCGATGATTTTCTTCATCATGCGCCCCTCCTGCTGAACCTGGCGGGAACTCTCGCGCGGTTTGGCCTCTCGGAAGCCGCGTGTTCACGAAGGGCATACCCACGCAGCAGCAAAAAGTCCGGAAGCCGGAGAGGTTGTAGACACGTCTCTGAATAGAAAAAGCACGAAATTGTGTGGTTTCCCTTTGGGTTCCCTCAAGCACAAAGCAAGACACGATCTGGGCAGGGGTGACTGAACATTCCATATACCGAGCTGAAGGTACACACACACAAAAAAAAAAGATGTCAGCCAACAAGCCAATCGGCCGAACGTATGAGACAGGTGTCATTGACATGATTGACGCCGTGCCCGAGCCTTCTTGTATGCCTGGGCCGCCGCGGACAGCTCGGACACCCCCACCATGCCGCTGCCATCGGCGTCCCATTCACGCATGACTTCCTGGCAGCTGGTAAATTCGGACAAGAACATGTGGCAAGATTTCGAAAGCACTTTCTTCCTAACTCTATGTTATTCTTAAACGCGTTACCCTCTATACAAGTCTTGAGCATCACGAATTGGATAGTCAAAGCAAGTCGACGCCGCATCCAATGAAACATTGGGGGGGCTCTCCCCCCGGTTTCGACGTCTCATTCCATTAAATCACCGGAGCTCATCGACCCCTGGGTTGATTGTGGAAAGCTGTTGACCGCCGTTAAACGGCCGATTCGGAAGCAGTGAACTGTCAAGCAGCACAATCTGCCGACAAGGGACCCACCCTTCAGCATGTCAACACTTCAAATACGCTGCGCGTCGCTGTTTTCAAAGCAAGCAACCACAGCCTCGGCAAATGTTGCTGCCGCCACAATGGGGCGGGGGCTGGCTCTGCGGGGGTGCCTTATGGAGGATATATTCCTGGCCCCATTATTTTACAATTGTCAAACTCACCCACTAAGTGGTAGGTTCAAGAGGAACAACCCTAGTTTCTGACTCTGATAATCTCCAAAACAACCACAATAATGGGCCCAGTGTATATTCATGTGCCATTTTTCTGGCCTGGATGCATTCGGGCAGGTGCTTGTAAGGCATCTCCTGGGCATTGAGGGTTTTCTCCTTCCTGAGCGGCAGATCCAGCTGAGATCTGAATTCCGAGGCCTGATAAGTCCAACAAGTGCTCCGAATCTCGGTTGCTTTCTGCTCCCTGCTAAAAGTTTAACTTTTAGTGGTTTAATGGAAAACCCATTAGTTGGCAAAAAGTTAAAGTCCTAACATCCAAGCAAAATGTGTCAAAGGAATCCTTGTTGAACACGGCAAGCAATGCCTCTGAAAATCCGATTTGAGATTGAAAGGTGACGATCTTGTACTATCCAAACTAGGCAACTAAACTACGATGCATGAAAGGCATGACAAGTCAATGGTTGTGATATACTCAATCCATTGCCCTTTGCCATGTGTTCCAAACAATGCACACAAAACCAACTGGAACCAAACCGCCCGCATGGACAGCTGGAACGTCTGCAACAATTTCCTCAAGCGGGAATTCCACAAGCAACCTGCCCAAGTCGCAAGTTTGTTTTTCGCTTACTCGGCTTTCTCTCAAGACATCTCAAACACGTGTTCCAAATAAGCCTCAGTTGGATGTTTCGGGCAAATCCTTACGATCCACAAACCCTACAGAACTTTCGCGATTTGGGCCATGCTCGATGTGCGTTGTGCAATGCTCGACATGCTGTTCTTCCAAAGCTGACACATACCACGTACCACAACTATAGAAACCATACCCACGACCTGGGCACAAGCGTGCGGCAAACATGCTAGGTTCCAACGCTACAAAGCGCCCCTCATTACCAGAGTTGCAAAGCAGCTGGCAATAGGACCATAACGCACGCACCCGTTTGCGACGTGCGTAACGTCGCGGTTGCCTGTGCCGCCGCTCCCTGCTCGAACCCAAAAACAGTACCGTGAGTCAAAAACATTCAGACCCAAGGTAACACACGCGCGATCCAGTTGAGAAGCTACGAGAGCCGGTGGTGCAGCTATGGTCTGAGGTACCATATTATGGCCATGGGTCAAAAGCCCGTACCCCCGCAACATCCCAATCCCCTCTAAAGTACGTTCTAAAATGGGGGGTGCACCTACCCCAAAATGGGTTTTGACCCAAATGTCTATGGGTCAAAATTAAACCATCCCAGGTTTTAGTCCGTGTTTCCATTTGCCAGGGTTCCATTTGGGGCACCTATTTTTGACCCGCAGTCATATTATGTGTAAAATGTCTCCATGACAGCCGTAGTCAATGACCAGTCAGAGCGAGGAGCATCAACTTCGAGAGCAGTGCCACGCCATCTTCCATTTCCTGGACATCACTTCGATCCTTCTTTCAGGGGTGGCAGCTCGCCTTTCACCCCCCCATTTTGGGGCAAACAAAGCCTGTCAAAAAAAAGAAGAAGAGCGTCAACTCATTCAAGCGAACTCGCCCGCTTTAGACATCTTTGCCAAAACGAGACAGTGGAATTTCTGGAGATTGCATTGAATGGCAGCTAATTGCCAGCTGTGGGTACAAAAGCATGCTATGCTACACTACACGAACTCCTCGCAACATCATGTAGCAGCGTCTAAGACCCGGTGACCTGTGACTCTATGCCTGTCAAAGTTTAAACTTCCCTTGCTATAACCCTGGCAAAACAGGGAGTAGAAATAGAGGCCAACATATTTTGCGCGGTGCTCATTTTTCCTTCGCCCAGTTGGCGGTGCGAAGCCATTTAATCGACAGCTAGCCAACGCCAAACCGGAATCGGCCAGCAACAACTCGCATATGCATTCGCCAGTCAAACAGCATGATGTGGGTGTGGCTCAAAATTCAAGACCTATGGTTACGCAGGTTTTAGTCTACTTTTTCATTTGCCAGGGTTCCATGTCGGGTGCGTATTTTTGACCCACAGCCACGTGTTTTTGTGCTGGTTGCGAAGACCACCTTCCGGACAGCCAACCGGCGACTGACTGCTTAGCGATGCAAGTTGTGCAGCAAGAACAGGCAATCTCTTCTTCCCGGTTTTAGTTCTCTCGTGCTGCGGAAAGAAGCCCTGCAACATCAGAAGACCCGATTCAATGTTGAGAAGGTGCATTTGGACCCGACTTCATTTGCTAGCTTGCAGCAGTTGAAGCTCCTACCAATGGCCCACTTAAGAGCTACGGTGCTTGCTCCAAACCCCAACAAAATATACGGGTATGTGTCAAAAAGGGGACCCCAACAAACACCCATGCAGGTGATAGCCAAGAAAACAGGATTCCCAAAATATAACCCCCCCAGAGGTACACCCTCACAGGTCCTCAACCACCCCCCCAAAAAAAAGAGAAAAAAGCTGTTCCTATTTGTGGCCCTGGGCATGCTTCCCTTTGGATTCCTTGTGCTAGATGTCTAACCCCCCAAGTAAGCGTTCCATTATCATTGAATCATGGCATTGGATGCCTGGACTCTGTTCAAACTGGCCGGTCGTGTGCAAACCCCGCACGAGGGTCCTGAGGAAGATTCGACAATGCGTGTCCCCAACAAACGGCGTAACCAACATTTCTGGGCAGCTGACTCATGCCTATTGATGAGCTAGACCCAATGATATTGGCAAAGAAACCTTGTAGGATCAAAAGATTCAACGGTGAAGTAGTAATCTATGTCGGAGACTTGATCGTTTTGTACAACACCATTTCAACCCATGCTTGCTTGCCTACCTGCAGTGGGTGCATAATTAGTCAGCTGTGACATGTGCTGAGCCTACTGAGGGGGAGTCAGCTGGTGCCGAACCCTGAGTGACTGCCCAAGGTTGAGTAGCAAAGCACTGAGTTCCCTCTTCCCCTTGCAAATGAATGCCGCGCTAAAGGGACCCTCGCCAAAGCAACTTCAAATGGGTCTAGGGCCACACCCAGAATCAGCCACGTGTGACTAAGCAAGGAGCAGCTGACAACACTTCCGGAAAAGTAGGGCTTGACAAAGAGTTTGGTTGCATATGCATATGCAAATGTGCCAAGATGAAGAAATCCTTGATGGGTTGTCCTTGTTCTTAAACCAAAAGAAAGACATGATTCCTTTCAGGGTCACTGGTTTTGAACATGGACACGCATATGGATTCATCAGGATGGCCATTGTAAGACATGTCCAAAGAAAACCATTCAGCAACATCTCAAGGATGAATAGCTTGCCGCCGCACCCCGAACTAGGAAATCCAGAGAACAAAAGCGCCCAATCACCTTTGATGTCCGCAGCAACATATGGGCAAGTAGTGATTATTCACTTACGAAAAACCAGCGCGCTATGCGAATGGAACTTCGTGGCACAACCCTCGTGTGACCGACCGAATCACCGGTTCGCACGCCTGATTGCTCACGTGGCCACTCCCGTCTGAGTCCAGGCCCTCCTTCAAGTGCTTGATGACCCTGGCGTTTGTCTCGCTGCAACGACCCCTCTGCAAAAAGCTTAACTTTTGTAGATCCAATGGAAAATCCCACCCGTTTCAGCCAAAAGTTAAAGTCCAAAGATGCAGCCAAACAGCCATAAAGATAAGAGCATGTTAGACCTAAAACCCTGCGTAATGGTGGCTCGCTGATACGTGATTCTGCTTTCCATATGTTGCCGGGGTTTAGAGTGTACAGCCTCACAACTTGACTCACAACTACAAAACACGGTAACAGCTTTCCGTCAACCTCTGAGAGCCAACTAGATGTTGAATCAGAGTGGTGGTCCATCTACTTGAGCCATGATGAATCCACCTTGCGCTAGATTTGCGGGCCATGCGTGGCCGCTCCATCAGCGTGAGATAGGCTTTGTGATACACCACGCAGACCGTGGAACCCGAAAAGGATTCCTCTAACACATAATGATCAGAGGCCAAGGGAGTACATCCCGCGATTTTCTTGGGGAGTGACCCAAAATGATCCTAAACAACATGCTTGGCCTGCATTTCTGGACATGGCCCAAAATCGGGAGCGCTTCCCTAAAGCGGACATTAAGCCGCAGGAGGGTAGAAAAACTGACTGGCACACACGTAGAGCAAATGGAAGCAGACAAGTAGAATGGACAAAAAAGACGAACACACACAACGACGAAAACAAGGTGAAACGAGGGAATGGAATGGACGAGAATTGCAGCGACAAGGAAGCCGAACAGAAAAGCGAGAAGCGGAGAAAGCTTCCGGTTGAAACCAAGGAAGGGGCTCTCAGAGCGAGAAAAACGGGCTCAGAAGCTATAAAGCATTGTGGGGGCTGGGGGGGAGGGGGAGGCCAAATAAGCCCTTATTAAGCCCTTGATAAGGCCTTATTAAGGACATGTTTGGGCTCCCTCTCCCTCCCCTTCCTCCCCCCTACCCCCATGAAAGCAAGCACACCTTGAAACCTGTTATTGCCTTTCACACACTGAGAGCTCGATCCCAGAAACCTCCAAGGAGCTGGCCTTGGCAACAGATCGTGACTTGAGATGCAACCCAAGCAGATATTTTTCGCAGCATATAGATATAAATAAAGATATATATATATATATTATACAAATACATACATAGACAGATATATAGATACCCGAAGCCCAAGCATCCACACGTCAAACATCGATCGCAGCGCAGATTTGTCCGGCCTCAACGAGTCTTCCAGGTTCTTTTCGTCCACGACACCTTGGGGTTTTCCGAGTCTCAAGCCCCAAGGTGTGATAGAATATTCCAACTGGTTACCTGCCCGCCTTGGGCACAAGCAAGCCTTGCAACATCAACTGTCCAGGAAGTTGTTCCTTTTTTACCTGAGTGTTTCTCAAAAATCGGATTGGATGGCCTGTTGGTTCTAGGGAAACCAAAGGGCGCCAGTCATTCCTAGGAGACATTCTTTGAAAAAGCCCCAGCCTGGGAATGCAAAAGGGCTCTCAAATGTAAGTAGCGCCAGCTCCCAAAACCGCCAAACCCATGCCAGTCTAGCATCGACCTCAGGACGAGCAAAACGACCTGTGTCACAATCAAGCGGGGACCATCCCCAACCTTCATTTACGATTGATTGTGGCTTACCTCAAGTGACACAACAATACTCTTGGGCATGAGTCTCAAAAATTGGGCGACCTCCAAACTTGTGGTGTTTCCCTCTAGTTTCCCCTTGCAACTTGTGGTTTTCCCTTTAGTTTCCCCTTTCAACCCCTCAGAAACCCGACCCATTTCAAGGCGCGGGTGTTGTCCATATCCAGCTCGTACAGCACGTGCTTCAAGCGTTCGGGCAAATCCAGAGAGTCCACCTCCAGCAACGAGCCATCCTCGCACCTGGCAGCCAAAAAAAATCAGGGCTGGTTCCGTGTCTAGGCTGGAATTAGAGCCCCAGCCAAATATATATATATATATATATATATATATATTTCCTTGCCTGCTTAGTGGAAAACAAGGGACCCCAAAAAAGCAAAAAAGCAAAAAGGGGAGCTAATTCTGGGGAAGGTGTGAGGAACTGATGATTTTTTTTGTCAGTCCCTTTGACTAGTAGAGTCCTCGTTAAAATCCGAAGTTGGCATTGCCGTCTCTGTCTCCGGAAGATTCGGGCTGCTTCCAAGGGCTCTTGGACGAACCTAAAAACCACAAAATGTGTCGCCCTGTAAGGGTGACGTCCCCACGCACGGATGACCATCCGTCTTTTCAGAACGCGCTCATGCCACAGTGTTGGTCCTAAACAGCTCCGGATCCTGGAATAGGTGTTTGTCCACGACAACCGCAACAAATCGAACGTCCCACACATTGTCCTGCAGCCCAACCGGGAACTCTAGATGGCAACTCACTGGGCGTTCATCCGGGAATCTGGGTCAGAAACAATATGCGCATCCAAGAGTGTGCGGCTGATTTAGACAATGCACAATAGTCTAATGTTTTTGCACGTCATGGTGTCTGTTGTCGTAAGTCCACGAGAAAACACACGCATTGCCACACACCCTCAAAAGGACTTAGGGATCATCCTGATTCCATTGTTTCGAGGGCACCCTGTTCTTTGGCAACACAATAGAGTCCGTTAGCACCAAGGCTTCAAAAACCAAGGCCTTTAGCACCGGTTTTTACACAGGGCCCCAAAGATAACCTTGCAAGTCGAAAGTGACCAGCGAACTAGTCCGAAGGCGGGTACGAATCAAACGAAAGTCTTATACTAACATGCTGGCACTTAGAAAACAATTTACTATCTCCATCGAATTTAAATTATACGTTATACCGCCCCTGATTCCCCCCCTGTAGTCTCTGTGTACGTTGAATCGGTTGGCCAGGTCTTGAAGCAACTTGACGCAGCTGGTACCATCATATCTTAGTGCCTGCCTCTAACAATAACTCTTTAGGCCAAATCAGTACCCATTTCAGACCAATTTGATACCAATATTCATACCAATTTGATACCAATTTGACACCAATTTGACACCAATGTTTATACAAATTTGATACAAATGTTATACCAATGTTAAACTTATTGTATGCTACATTTATACCAATATTATACATTTCTTTACCACATGTATGCACATATCATACCATATGTGGGCTCAAACATCATACCCAATTGGTATAAATGTTGCATAAAATTGATATAACATTGGCATGAACATTGCCATGAACATTGGCATGAAAATTGGTATGAAAAATGGCATGAAATTGGTATGAATCAATAGTGACCCTGCCAATACTTTGTAGTAACTATATCCACAATTAGTATGGAACAACAGCCCCCAAATACCCCCTAGCACTGATAAAGAAGGGGGGGCATTTATTGATAGAGGCAAGGCCTAAATCATATCATATCCTAACTGATTTATTCTAGCACACGTTTTAACATAATGTAGCAGTACTATGTTCAACTTTTAAATCTACCAAAGACAGTTACTCTAAAATAGTTTCAGCAGCATAGGCTCCAAATAGCGAAACATATGCGAATGATTGCACACCAGCACCTCTAATACCACCCCGAAGAGCGCAGCAAACAGCACCCCCAGAGCACACGGCGGTCCATCGCGCCAAAAATGCGCCCGCAATCGCCCGCAGCATCACCAGCACCTCAAACCAAACAGCAACCCAAGACAGCATCTGCACCAGCACCTCAACTGCACGCCCCCTAGCACCCAGCCGTCAATCTCGCCAATCACCTTCCCCTCTTTATTAGAAGTTAGAACCCCTGTGGCTTTCAGCTATCTGGGGAAATAATCCTGCTGCTAGATTGTTGATGTACTTTGTGTTTGTTCGACTGCGTGGTCCTTCATGATGTGTTGTGTGATCGTTTTTTTATTAGAAACATGTTGCAACTGATGCACTACGCAACTTCATCCTTCATATTGAATCTCTCAAAGATTGAAAGTCGAGCATGGGGAGTAACATGTTGTTCATCGCTCGTATCCAAGAGCCATGCATGCTCATGAAGGAAGTCTCTTTAATACATTACATCTTCATCATCTTCATGTTCGATAGTTATCCATCTTTACAATGTGTGTTTTCAGTTAATACGCGACATCATACCATCGTCAGGACTCACAAAGCATGGTGAGTTGAATTGCTTTAACTTCCGGAACAAATTTGTAAACCCCCCAAGCAATCCTTGACATGAAAGCAGGATGAATTTGATTGAACGAGCCAAGCGACTAAGCATTCCGTCTGCCTGTACGAGTGTTTTTTAGGGATTTTTTCCAGGACCCTTGCCGCAGCAGGTCAATACTGGGCTGTTCAGAATGAAGGCTTGGCCAAATCCATCCCGATGACTCACTTGAGTGGATTGGCCCAAACAAGTCTAGACAAATCTTCCAATTTATCTACTGATATGTGCCCCCCATCTTCCCAAAAAGTCCAAAATCCCAGGACCTTCGTCATTGAGGATGGCGCTTTTGTTTTTGAGGGGGAGCCGGCGATTCGGCCGAGGCCACCCGTGCCGAGCCGGAGCCCGTGCCGAGCCGGCCTGATACGCATGGGTGGGAGGACGTCCATTGCCGTGGCCTCAAAGTCAGCGTCCCACCAATCTGCCCCGTGGGTTCGTCTTTGAGGTTAAACACGCCCCAAAACGGCTGCTTTCCTGTTGGTTTTCTTTTAAAACAACTCAAAAACGGCCACGCAAAGCGAGACACACACGCCTGGATTCCTCTTATACTTGGATTCCATGGACCTCCAAGGAGGGCTATGGGGAGGGGGTGCTATCCTTCATTAACCCCTGAATAAGCCGTATTAAGGGCTTCTTCTTGGCTTGTCCTGGGCTTCTCCGAAGATAGCCCCCCCCCCCCCCCAAACCGCCCCCCTACGGGTCCATAAGGACTGGTGGTTTGGAGAGGGCAGTTTCCCATTGACCCTCTACAAGAACTCAGGTTCAAACCCCACCACCAATCAAAACCAACTACTGGTTGCCAGAGTTACTTTGAGACCACTCAGCGCATACTTTTCAATCGGGTGATGGTTAGTGGCCGCTCAGCCCACCCAAACTGTCTAGCGATATGCTGTGAATGAGGCACTCCACAGGCGAGCTTTGGGGCTGATAAAGGGCTGGCGCGGTTGAAGTACAATCCTCTTGAACAGAGCCATGTGGGTATGGGTCAAAATTAAGCCAACAGGGGAGCGCAGGTTTTAGTCCATGTTTCCATTTGCCGGATCCATTTTGGGTACCTATTTTTGACGGGAGAACAATCCAAGGGTTTGCTGCTCTTTTGTTTTTTGTTCCTGTTCTTTCGTTTTCGTAAGGGGGGCTGCCACACAACTTTTGTTTGTTCTTGTTCTTTCCTTTGCTTAAGGGGGGCTGCTACACAATGAACTTGGCATTCCATAATTGAAGCTGATTACGAACATAATCGCGGAAATGCCTATAAAAAGAACAAAGTGTTTAAAATGTGATGTAGCATACTAATGAAACAACAGCACATTTGGAACACGAGAACACGTTATGGTTCAACTCCTGCAAACGCATAACCAGAAGCTAAGGGGTTCATTTGCCAAGAAGACGATTTCCAATCTGGTCCTTTGGAAGCGGGATTCCTTGGGCACTGCTTGCCATAAACCGTCTGGTGACTGATGCAGTCAGCCGCGTGAACAACAAAAAGCCTATCCAAGGGCAATATCTGACGCTCTGCAAATTCACGGTTTACCAGGGATCCTTACATTGTACGCCTGAACATTGCCTTGTAAATGGAGATGTCCCTTTATTTTGCTGGAAAAAGCCATGTTTCAAAAGGGCAAAATGTATCTTTTAAGGAGCCCTGTTTAGTCTCTCTTCTTGTTAGACCACGACTTTGTGAGGGATTAATTTCAAACATCAAATGCAAAAATGCAGTCATTCTACGATGCCCCTGGTGCGCATACGCATCTCTTCACGCGTGTATCTCCGGCTAGAGAGAAATTGTCACTTGAAGAATACTGTCTTGGCTAAGCCAGAACCATCCTACTTAGGGCTCTGCTTTTTGTGAAATGTATGCAAATTGTTGGGTTGCCAGTCAAAGTAGTTTCAGGAAACCGCAGAGTCCTTTCACTTCCAGCGAGCTTCGGGTTAGCCTTTCCAGTTGGCTCCACGTCCAAATGGCTGTGGGTCAAAGCCAATATTACCATTTTGGGGTAGATGCACCGACCATTTTAGTCTATGTTAGTGGGGATTGGGATGTTCACTGCGATTACGGGCTTTTGTCCGGCCAATGACAACCAGGTCGCGTTTTTCAAAGTAAGGGGTTCCTCAATTGCAACCTATTGAAAAAGGAAGTCTCTCACCTCGAGGACCGAGTCCGCAAAGCTTCAGTTGGACGTTGACCCCGTGCAAAAAGTGCGCCGAGCCCCCGAGCGCGCCACGGAAGTGTATTGCTCACGAGAATCCCAAGTCAAATTTTGGTCAATGAGAAGCCAAAGCCTTGCGGAGCGAACATTTTCCCAGCCTTTGTACGGTCCTTAAACATGATAGGGAGGATTCAAGCTGGACCCTTGCTGCGGGTCAAGAGGTCCCTTTCGCGGACTTCCGCAGCACATGGTGTTCATCGTTTGTTTCCGCAAACCTTCCGTGGCACATGTTTTACAAGATGTGCTTCATTTGCTTGAGCCCCTTGGACTAAATAAAGGAATGTCCAACAGTGATATAGATTGCCTTCAAAACCAACAGGGGCCAATGATATGAAGCAAATGGACGTTTCGCGACTCGTGGCGCAAAAACAAAGTCAGTGTAAGAAAGTAAGGAAGTAGTGTTCCGCTAATGGTAGTGCAGCGTGTGTAGGCTTTGGCACCATTTGGGCTACCGGTGCTACGTGGGCACTTGCCTGTAGACACGGGGCCACCCTTCCCCGCGACTTCCGCGAACCTTCCGTAAACCTTCCGCGAAATCTGGCCGCTGTTTTCGTTCTCTTGCCTTGCTATTGCTTCTAGCAAGTGCTTCTTGCGTGCAGCAACACTTTTCTGCTTCTACTGTAATCGTCTCCCCGTTCTTTTCCATGCACTCAAACTGACACAGTTCATGTCAAATCCCAAAGCTTCGGCAAACCTTCCGCGAAAGAAATCCCTTCTCCAAAGCGTGGCGCATGCTTCCGTGCGTGTGGCACTGCACACATGTTCAAGAATCATGTCCCTTTCCCTGCTACTTTGGGTTGCGGGCGAAAAACACCGCTCACTTGGAAAAGAAGTCCGTACATCTGGGCATCCCCGCGGGTTCATCTCCCACATTCGGAATGGCCGGCATGGGCATGTTCCGATTGACGGTACGAGCGATTGAATTATTCCAAGAGCCGCAAGCTTCTGCAGTTGCAAGGCAGGCAAACATCAGGCTGCGTTGCGGCAGAATGGCGTCCAAGCCAACTCAGCAGCATTCAGCCAAGCCAACCACTCCGTTCTTGATAATGGTTGAAAAGTGTCAAGAGTCAAGGATGCAAAGAAGCCTGGATCCCCGATCGACAGTGCCGATCAATGAGCCCCAAAGCCCTTCAAGAGTCAACATGTCAACATTGATCGCAGCTTTTCAGAAACGAGTCGAACCAAAGCAACCAAATGTGCGCAAAAACACCCACGATAGCTCAGATTGCAAAGGGGCCCTTTACCCGTGGCCACATGGGTGTGTCTTGTTTTGAGGATGTCCTTTTTGGCGTGGTTTGAAACAGAACCAAAAAACAAACTAGCCATTTTCGGGGTTCCCCTATTTTGAAACAAACCCACATCGCATGTCGCGGAAAGAGGCCGTCGACGAAAGGCAAGCTAGAGAGAGTCCTTACCCTCCTAAGCTGATTCTATCCACCTGAGAGCAATTTGCAAACGCCAGCCCAAACCCCAGTGGATTGCCAGTTTTTTGGGGTTGATTCCAAAAGGGACTTGCCCCCTCCAAACGGAGTAGAAATGCCCCACTGGGTGAAAGAGTAGTCGAGGGCCACGCCTAGCAATAAATTGCTTCATAAGTCTAGCCCCCACCCTACATTTTTTTCATCTTCCATCTTCTACCCTTATTCGTTTTCATCATTTTTCTACATTCCTTTCTGTCCATCTCATCCGTTTTTTTCTCATCATTTTTCCATTTGTTTGCCATCTTTTCTCGTTCCTCCTCGCCTCATTCATTTCACCAACTACCCTTCAAAATGGCATTTCCTCAATTTCCTCACCTCATCCATTTCAAAAAAAATATTTGTTTTCAAAATATATTGCAAAAAATATGTGTCATCAAAAAAAATCGAACTGTCTAAAAACGAGTTGTCCATTTCTCGGACAAAAAATGGAACAGCAACAACATCACTCTCCTCCTTCGTTTCATCAGCTTCAACATATATTTGAATAGGCGTGGTGTTCCTTGTAGGATTTTATCTTCCATATATAAAACGCTATACTTTTATTATAATTATAACATATAAGGGTATAAATGTTATAATCATAGTATGGTTTTAATCTATCTTATATTCAAGTAATAATATGTATCAAGCTCATGCTCGTAAAATAATTGCACAGCACTAATATTTATGTAATATCGATTCCTGATTTTTGGTATTTAAATATATGATTCAATAACTGATAGTCGAATGCTGAGAATGTTGAACGCTTAAACCGAAAACGATAGGTAGACATAATTGGATATACTTCTTTTCGCGGAGCTAATTTAGTTTCTATAATATTTATTGCCTGAATAAACGTATTGTATATGTTGGTTTTTTCTTCTTCCCTTTTTTTCTCTCCTTCTACCTTTTTAGTTTAACATTCCTTGCATAATTTTAAACTTGTATCACTTGTCGGATAATCATCATGAACGTGTGTTTTCCACACATCCACACTTCTTAGTTTCTCTTGATGTTAAAAGTCCATCCCATATTTACTTTGATATATATAGTTTGTATTTCTTTAAATACTTTTTCCAAGAAATGAAATTTGAAATATAATTATAACATACAATATATTACATGTTATTATTATAGCATGGTTTTAAACATTTAAAAATCGGGGCTGCATTTCATTTTGCATTAGTGTTTAATTTTTTTGTAATGGCATATAGTTCTTGATAATTTTTGACTGGACTGAAGCCAGCCTTTCTAAATAATTCTTTGATGTTGAACTCTGTTGTTGATTGTCCATTATAATACTGTAAATAAAAAAACATAAATACGTTCATTAAATTATATCTTCGTTTAGACATTTTAGGAAAACTACTTTTATCTGGAAATTTACATTGTATAACAAACAGCCAGTTTTTTATATTTGCATTGTTCAAGAATTCGACATTATGATTTTGTACATATTCAATCTCACGAATTGGTTCTTCTCTTCTTTGACAGAAAATACATTTATAAGTCAATTTGTAAATATGATTTAGTAAATTATTTGGTAAATTTATGTGTCCAATGTCTCTATATCTGTTATGAATTAAACAGTTTTTACATTTACAAGCATCACATTTATTATTGAGTTCTTGTTTAATGTCATTTACTAAAACATATCTAAGAATTTATTATTAATTTCTTCTTGCTCTTTCTCTGTAAATTCAACCATTTCCACTATACTATATATAGTGTTTATTTCTTTAAATTCTTTTTTACAAGCAATAGACTGAAATATTGGAATATAATTATAACACATAATATTTTACATGTTATAATTATAGTATGGTTGAGAATTATGGGTTAAAATAATGGTCAGGTAACAAGTCTTCAAATATGTAATCTACATATTTATGTATATCATCTTTATCTATGTATTTGATATTGTCTTTTCCTATTTTTTAGATACAACAATAGACATACTTTATATTTAATGTTGTAGTAATACCATACATGATATTTAGTCATTCTAAATTCATTTAAGACCTCGTTTAATTTTTCTTTACTTAATAAATTCAAATCAATCGCTTCAAACATATCTCGGTTTTTTTAACAAATGCTTTATATGGTTGAATTGCGTTTGTCCCTCCAATGGCCAAACTACAGCAACCCGAAAGACATATCACAGAAACCCGAAATACATATTACAGAAACCCGAAACACATGTTACAGAAATCTGTAATACCAACAGTTTCCCGCTAAATCCTGCAAAGACTGGCCGTATTTGCCTGTTGTGTAAGACACCACGATATCAAACCACTAGGTATTTTATATAGGTCTTCTTGCTAAATAATTCAAATAAATTCATATTATTAGAATTACTTAGATATTAATTATTCAAATAATACATATACTCAATCATCATTTTTTGTAATCTTATAAAACTCTGATGTTTGTTGCTTTGGTTGTTTGATTTTATTACTAGTCAACATTTCACAGTCTTTCATTTGCTTTGTAGGGTAGTCGCCCGATGGTCTTCCTATAGATTTTGCTTGAAATATCTTTTCGATTTTCTCCTTCTCTTCAGTGTTTTGTTGTTCGCGTTCAACTGGTTTAAGTTTTTCACCAATGGGTTTAATCATATCATTTAAAGTTTTAATATTTTCCGAATAATGTTATCTTCTTCATTAAATCATTAATAGTATAGTTTTCATTTTCAGACATTACTATATATGTACTTATATAGCTATTTATTTAAATATATATATATATATTTAGAGCGCAATTATGTTATATCTACTCTTTAAAAACTAATTTTCATCATTTGTTTAACAGTTTCCTGCGTTTCGTTTTCATTATTATCGGATGGTGTTGCCTGCCGACCAAATTTAAAAATTATATTATGGACATCAGTTTCTAAGCTGATACTGTCTTTAGTTTTATCAATATTCATTATCATTCATTTTTACTTGTTGGGATACATGAACATTTACAATTTCCTTACTTTTGTATTTCTAATTCATTCTTCATCTCTACAATTTTTTTACACATTGGACAAGCAAACTCAATAACTGATGTTTCTTTAACAATTTCTCCGCTATCTTCATCTGTTGAAGAAACACTTAAACCTGTCTTATTCTTTTTGCTTTTCTTTCTTGGCATTTATATGGATATTTACATTTTTATTTTTGATATTGAATTCCTAGCTTAATTAATTCTAACGAATAAAAACAACATTTCTTAATTTTATTATCGGTTACAACAACTTGTTCTATACCCTCTACTTCATCTATTAGATTAATATAATTTGAACAACTCCTATTCGGATAAATAATACGATAAAAAAATATTTAATCTTACTATTTTCATGCATGATAGAATATTCGGGGCTCAGCACTGGGGATTTCACTGCAACACGCAAGCAAGACACAAACTAATTATCTTCAATGCTCATTGATTGAAGCAATGGAAAGCCTGTTCCATTTTTATGATATTCGCAACCAGCATATCATAGAAAAGATGTTCCATTTAATATTACTTACAAGATAATTTCTAAATATAATTTTCTATATATCTTTAATATCAACTATGACCGATGCTCCAATAATACAACCAATAAACATAACTGAATATGAATTCAAACAATCTAAATATGAGCACGCGCAAAAATTACCCTTCAGAAGTATTATAGTTGCTTCTTCGACAGGCGGTAAGACTGCCCTTATTCAACAATTAATATTGAATGCTTATAGAAGTTCATTTGCAAGAATATCTATATTTTCACCCAGCGTCCATAACGACCACCCTACATTTACAGAAGTTAAAAATGCATCAGGGATGAATTGCACGTGGATGATGAGAAAGAACAAATCTGTTTTGATAATTATAATCCAAGTGATTTAGAAAATGTAATTGAAAGACAAAAGAAAATAATTAGTTATATGAAATCTAAAAAGATAATAAAAAAAAAAAAACTACATTCAGTATTAATCGTTATAGATGACCACGCTGACGACCCTAAATTTGTTAGATATAGTAAATTATTACGTGGGTTATTTACAAGAGGCAGGCACGACGCAGTAAGTGTGATTTGTTCAACACAAAAATACAATGTTTTAGCGCCTATCATTCGTTTAAATGCAAGTTCATTATATATGTTTAGGTTGGAAAATGCCAGTGAGCTAATGAGTCTTATTGAAGAAAATAGCGCCATTGTTGACAAACAGCAATTATTAGATATGCGTCATCAAGCCGTTAATTTTGCTCCATCTTCTTTTTTCTACGTGAATATGAAGTCAAAAGACATTAACAAAATGTTTCAAATCAACTTTGAACAGGCATTTCAAATTACAAATGATGAATAAAGATATTCTAATTTAGTATAATATAATAATACGCCAATGAAACTAGTAGAGGTAGTTTTTACTTTTCATATTAATTCTTGGATACATAAACTTTATAAGGCATTGAAAAGGAGGGCAACGGACGAGGAATTATTAAGATTTCAAAATAATTTTGCTGATGAAGAAGATGTAATAGATGATAGATGTAGCAATGCCTCAACGAAATTACCCGAAAGTGAAACACTGGAGAATGAAATGCCAGAAGATGAAATGACAGATTATGATAACAATTAATAATATTGATTAGTTTCTATTGATACTATTGATTTAGAATAATGAGTAACTACAAAAATTCAAGGCATGTAATTTATAATAAATATCATCTTTTTTACATTCATTAACTCTCTCTAATTTACTAACTATTGCTTTCAATGAATTTATTTGTAGAATATAAATTCTTGACATTTCACTTATCATTTACATCTATATCTTTTATTACTTTAATAGCCTCTTCATCATCAATTTCTAGTGGTTTTGATTTACTTGAACCCATTATATATAATGTTTTTTAGATTTCAATTTTTCAATATTATCTTATTGCGGTTCTTCTTCTTCGTCTTCAGTTGGTGCTGGTATTTCTGTTGGGCTTTCAGATGAAGAACTATGGACAGTAATAGGTGGAGAACTATGAACACTAATAGCTTCATTTGATGAATTGCTACTGCTACCTTAGGGTGGAGGAGGCCAAGTGCAACAGGACATGTTGGCCATGGCACAGATGAGGGACGCGGTAGCCAGGCAGCGCAGACAAGTTCTCAGGCGTTGCAGGAATTCACATCTTCAATGGCCACCACAGGGCAGAGTTCGGGACTTAAGGGTGCTGACCTCAGTCGCATCTTGTCTAGACCAGACAGGTTTGCAGCAGCAAATCAAGAGAAGAGGAACTGTTCATGGCATTCTTGGAGCTGGACAGTTGAGCAATATCTGGCAGCCCTGGACCCTGGGTTTAGTGCAGATTTGGAAGCAATGCGTGCTAACCGAGAGACCGAATTGTTGAGTGCCGACATGGAAGCATCAACACGAGTTCGCAGTCACCAGCTGTATGCTATTTTGTCTTCTATTTTGAATGACAGACGCAAAGCAGTTTTGAGATCCATTGGTCAGAACAATGGATATGAAGCTTGGCGTGTTTTGGAGAATGACATGGCCCCAGCTTCACGCGCACGCCATCTTGCAATCTTGAATGCAATTGCTATGTATAACAATTTCAATATGCGTGCATCTCTTGCTCAACAGGTTTTGAAGCTTGAAGAGTTGTTCGAGGAGCACAGACGCGTTTCTGGCACACCCATGAATCAAGATTTGCAAATGTCCACTTTGCTTCGTGTGGTTGGTGGCCAACTCAAACAGTACCTCAATGTTAGTTTGACTGAAACCAGTACACACATTGAGAACCATGATTCTCAGATGGGACGCTGCTCAGGCTCGTTGGCAGCAACCTATTGCAAATTCTTTTGGAGCAGACAAAGGTGAAACGGATGCAGGAGGCCCAGCCCCTATGGACATCGACCGCGTCAAAGGTGATGGAAAGGGCAAGAAGGGCAAAGGCAAAGGCAAGAACGGCAAAGGCTTCAAAGGAAAAGGAAAAGGAGATTCTTCGAAAGGATTTGGTAAGAATGGAAAAGGCAAAGGAAAACATGATCACTCTGGAGGTAAAGGGAAGCAGGAACATCATGCAGGCGGTGGCAACAACAAGCTTGATCAGAACACATGTTCATATTGTTTCAAGCAAGGCCATTGGAAACGCGATTGCAGGAAACTTCAGTATGACAAAGCAAATGGTTCAGTGCGGCGCGCAGATGAAATTCCGGCTGATTTTCAGCAGCAAGTTTTTGAGTCTCGCGCGCCATCTACATTTCCAGCAGTCAGTTCCATGGCCCCATCCAACGTGAGTTCATCGAGCACAGCATTCAAGAGCCCGGCACCCACTGTTCGCAGAATTGACAGCATTCCACGTGTTGACCTTTCTCAATTTGATTTGACCATTTACGACATGTCAGACAACAGCAGCCATGAGGGTTCTGTTCGCATGATCAAGCATGACAAGGAGCCTGATTTGTCAGTTGACAGCGTTTGCTCACATCCCGGCTATTCTGCTTATGCTGGTCGCGAGCTTACTGCTAGGTGCCCAGTATTCGACATGGCAGTTTCAGATGCAGATGGATTGTGGACTTTTCCTGACTGCTTAAATTTGAGCGAAGTCGCAGATGGCGAGCAGGCTGACGTGCGAATGGTAGCCAGTGAAGCACCTTTTGAAATCATTCTGGATTCAGGAGCTGACATTTCAGTCTTGCCCGTTGGATGGGAAGGATGTGGTCAGCCCCGTGATTTGGCAAACATGAGATTTCTCTGCAAAGGAGAGTGCTCTGCAAAGGAGAGTGCTCTGCAAAGAAGCGTGCTCTGCAGAGGAGAGCGCTCTGCAAAGAAGTGTGCTCTGCAGAGGAGAGTGCTCTGCAAAGAAGATTCTCTGCAGAGAAGAGTGCTCTGCAAAGGAGAGTGCTCTGCAAAGGAGAGTGCTCTGCAAAGGAGAGTGCTCTGCAAAGAAGCGTGCTTTGCAAAAAAGCGTGCTCTGCAAAGGAGAGTGCTCTGCAAAGAAGCGTGCTCTGCAAAGAAGCGTGCTCTGCAAAGAAGAGTGCTCTGCAAAGAAGCGTGCTCTGCAAAGAAGCGTGCTCTGCTCTGCAAAGAAGCGTGCTCTGCAAAGAAGCGTGCTCTGCAGAGGAGAGTGCTCTGCAGAGGAGTGCTCTGCAAAGGAGAGTGCTCTGCAAAGGAGGGTGCTTTGCAAAGGAGAGTGCTCTGCAAAGGAGAGTGGTGTGTCTTCACTAACAGAGAATATTTGACTTCGCGCCCGAAGCTGACTCACCGAAGCTGACTCATGTATTTCTCTAGTGGTGTGTCTTCACTAAACAGAGAATATTTGACTTCGCGCCCAAAGCTGACTCACCGAAGCTGACTCATTTATTTCTCTAGTGGTGTGTTTCACTAACAGAGAATATTTGACTTTGCGCCCGTCCTGTTGCACTCCTCTGGATTCTCCTTCACACACCCCGCAAGCTGACTCGCCCCCCTAAAAGAAGACGACATCATCACACACAACTCCAAAGCTGACTCGTCTCCAGAAGTGTGCTCTGCAAAGGAGAGTGCCTACTGCAAGTACGGAACTCCGTACAGGAAGCAGACGCGGCTGTGGACCAACATGCGCTGGAGGCCGAGGCGAGGCCTGCGCAGGCCCGGCAGCCGCTGCGGCGCGTGGCAGGACGGCAGGCACCTCCGCGCTGCGCAGCGGGGGCCTCGTTCCTGCTGCGCTGTGCGACGAGATTGCGCGCGCGGCCACGGCAGAGCTTGCGGAGCGGCTGAGCATTCCGGATTAGGCCGTTCTGGCTTCCCTGCAACCAGGGGGCCTGGAACAGTCCTTTTTTCCGTGGTTTTGGCTAAGAGGGGCACCGGGCCTTTTTTTGTCTTTTTTTGGGCGCAGTCGTCTCTAGCCAAAAACGGCGGCGAACGACAGCGGGCTATTTTTTGTCATTTTTTGGGCACTGTCACTCAACTTCAAAAACGAAGAAGAACGACAGTCCAGCACCGAGACGCCCGTGCCGGAGAGCGTCACCAGCTGGCGCAAGGTCGCCCGAGCGGGTGCTGACACCACTCAGTGGCATCTTGGGCACGCGCTCGGTCGGAAAGCCGGCAATGAAGCTGTGGCGCAGGTAGCCCACACGGCCGATGTCGATGTTGCGCACCGTGTCGTCGTAAGTGCCCGCAAGGACCGAGAGGAAGTGGAAGTGTTCCGGGGTTGTGAGGGTACTGCAGGCTGCCCAGCTGCATCTGGCCACGTCCTGCCCCGGGTTGGCCAGCAAGTGGGTTTTGGAGCCCGCGTCGTTGTCCCAAAAAGTCACGAACGCGCCCATGAGTTTCGTGAAGGCGCGCGCCACGGTGACGTTGTGCTCCGCGACTCCGTTTGGGACGCTGGACTGCTGCGTGCGCACCGTGGAGTAGCTGAACACGAGCGACCTTCCTGAGAGGAGCACCTGGTTGAAGGACTCTACCAGCGCAGAGTCCAGGACGACCTGGGAGGCCAGAACTCGGACGTTCTGGATCTCAAAGTCGGTGCTCAGCGTGGCGCCCGACGGGTGCGCGGCGGCGTTCTCGGACCACAGCGCAGTCGTCGCGTCTGCGAACTCGATTTCTATCACCAGGTTCAGCTGCGGCGGCAGCATCTTGCCGCAGCGCAGGATGCCCACCATGGTGGGGCGCAGCAGCACGTCCGCGTAGCCGCCCTGGTGCACCGCGCGGGCGATGCGGGGGTCGTCGACTTCGTCGAAACCCTCCATGGCCTTGTGCGGTTGTACTCTCGGCCCTTCAGCACGGGCGTAGTAGTTGATGTCGTCGCAGCGCTGGCCGTTGGCAAAGACCTGGACGCGCTGGACGAAGCAGGCGGGGTTGGGCGTGGCTGGGGCCAGCGGATTGGCGCCGTCCGTGTTCCTGACGCGGAAGGCGATCTTGATCGACTCGGGGTCGATGAAGGACGTGCCGCTGGTCAGCGGGATGCGGCAGACCCGACAGGTTGTGGGGGAGAACGAGCTTAGCGAGCTGGGGAAGTCACTCGCCCAGCCAATTGTTGAAGGCCCGTGCCTCCTCCAGTTCTCGGTAGCGCTTCAGCAGCAGGAACCACCGGAGGGGCTCAGGGCACTGCGAATGGACGTGTTTCAGCATGCAAGCCTTGCCTTTCTCAGCCAATCTTGGGATAGGGTGCAGACACGTGATCCGTTGCCGATTTCAGTCACGCATGCCTTCACTGATGCCCTTTTTTGGACCGGAGACGTTTTGCGGCATGATCAGACGGTGCGCCTTCTTGCCAGATGTGACGCATCAGCCATCCACCAAGGTACCGCTGTTCAGACATTTCAGGTTACGGCCCTTAGGTTTGCAGCCCATGCCTTTGAGGAAAGTATCAGTGTGTGCTTGTATATCCCGGAGGCCTTGGTACCGAATGCCCTCTCAGCCAATCGTGTGTGCACTTGCTGGCATGTGAAGTTTCGTGCAGGTCTTCAAGCCCTTGTTGTTGACCCAGGCGTTGGCGGTTGTTTGGTTGTGAGCCAGCCTGCCCGCCAGATGGTTGCCGCTGATCTTTTTTGCGGTCTTGGAGGATGGAAGTTGGGATTGAACCTTCTTGGCAATGACCCTGATCTCTTCATCAAAGTTTCTATTGAAAAAGATCCAGCTGTCGCCCGTGCCTCTTCCGATTGTTTTGGCCTCAAACTAAACTGTGGAACGGTAACCAAATTGCCTCCTGCAAACTTAAACCAGACGTGGAAGAGCACATTTTCTGCACCGAAGTTGCCAACAAGGCAACCCTGAGAGCAATCGCAGAGTGTGGCATCAATATCATCTTTGCCAGCCTATCCTGTCAGCCCTGGAGTGTCACTGGCACCGGCAAAGGTTTGAACGCGGCTCTCGGTCTCAATATGGCAGACTTGATGGACACCGTAGCTCTGATCCAGCCGTTGTGTATGTGCATTGAGAACGTCACAGGCCTTCCTAAACACCCGCATTGGGATTGGGTTTGCAGTGCACTGTTCAGGCTGTCATGACACGGCAGGGTGGCTTCCCACGTCCCGATCCTATGTGAATCAGGCCTTGATGATTTCTTGCAAAGTGCAGGGTGGAAACCACAGATCCAATGTTGCCCCGAAAATCCCGCTGATCAGCATCTGCAGTACCATGCCGCAACAGACCAATTTGTCCTTGACATTGCGAGTGTCGAATGGCTTTTGATCGCACGTGTTACCCAGCTTGCAATTGACGGTTGCATGCATGCCAGCAGAGACAACTCTGCAATCAAGATCACCAGCCTTGACGCAGGTCAGCCAGGTCCATCCCGAGACACGTATTTACGGCAAATGTGCACGCATCTTGATGGTTCTTGTGAGAGTGTTTCCAGCCTTGCAGGATTTGCAGATGATTGGCAATATCCAAGATCCGGCCCGTGGGATCAGCTTCATTCGCAACAGTGAGCGGTCTCGGCATGATCAATCGGCTGCCTCCGCCTCAGCTTTCAGGGTTGCCGATACGCATCTTGCCCTTGCAGGTAGATATTCACAGATTGATCAGGCACGACAGTTCTTTGAGATTTCCGGCATCACTGGAGCCCTCGCGGAGCGAGGGTGCACCATCACCACCTCTCCGTTGACTTCCCACCATGAGATTCGCATCTGTAACGCCCAGACAACGCCCATCTTTGCCCTTCAAGGTTTGCTGCAAGACAGTTTGCTTTGTGTTTACTTTCACGACGCAGTCATTACTTGGTGCAAAGACGTTGCTGGACCTCACATCTCACTCAGAAGCGTCCAGTGTTTTCTCAGGCACTGTGCCTGAGAATGTCAGCATCTCACAGATTACTGATCTCTGGCATTCCAGTGCTCGCTGGTCAGGCTTCAGTGATGAGGTCCGAGCCATTGCCAATGGACGTCAGGCCATGCCCCAGGTCAGACTTGCAGACATTCAGAGACACGCCACCATCCACTTGGTTCTGCCCTTACAAGGAGGAGGAGCCAAACAGGACCATGTGCTTGCAATCAAATCTGAGGTCGCCAAGGTCGCCATATCTGCCGGCATGCCAAGTGCACATGTTCATGGCTTTGTTGAGAAAGCCTTTAGCAAATTTGGAATCCAGAGGCTGCAGCAGATCCTGAAGGGTCCCGAGCACAGTAGGTGGACCAACATTCAGCATGCATGCACTGAAGCCGATCTCCAGATCCCCCAGCTTGCAGAGCGCAGTGCGACAGCGTGAATCGAAAGATTTCAAGCTAAGCCTCGTGATGTAAGCCGCATGTCGGACATAGATGCCCGGGCCCATACTCTCGAGCCGGATTTCTTTCAATGTGAAGGCATCTCAGTGCCGATTCTGCAGACCATTCGTCCTCGAGCCACAGGCATTGCTTTCATGAACACTGCAGATGCCAGACCGTGGATTCGAAATAATCAAAAACTCTCCCAGGCTCCGCTTGCAATTGTGATCCCGGCTAGCCAGACTGTCGAAGGTACTGAAGGAACCAGGATCACATTCCCTGCCAGAGATCCTTCTGGGAGACAACTTGTCATTGCTGGCAAGCTCTCCCCCAGCCAGTTGTTGAAGGCCCGCGCCTCCTCCAGTTCTCGCTGACGCTTCAGAGGCAGCGGCTGCAGGTCGTAACTGGGATACGTCTTGCGGAACCACCGGAGCATCTGCGGCTCGTTGCGGGGCTCTATGGACATCACCTCCCTTTATACCAGTACGCTAGCGCCCGCCGTCAGCCGGTCGTAAGCCGACTGCCTCTCCAGCATGCGCATGGCGCGCTCGCCGAGGCGTCTTCGAGCTCGGGCCGCACCTTGGCCCGTACCTCGCTGTGTGTTTTGGGCTCGGGCTGTACCTCGGGCTCGGGCTGTACCTCGGGCTCTAACTGTGCCTCGGGCTCTGTCTTGGGCGCTGCCTTGGGCTTGGGTGCTGCCTTGGGTGCGGCCTCCAGGTTGGCACAGGTGCAATGAGCACCAAAGGAGACCGCAATGGCATCGGCAGAAATCAGCATTGTCTTGTACCAAGATGAGGCGCCAGCAGATGTGTGGGCTCGAGAAGCCAAGCGGATTCTTGGAGATCAGGGTGTCGAGGTGCCATTCTCTCATGTGTGGGGTCGTGCCTTTTTTGATGATCGCAACAAAACTACGGCTGCCAGTCAGGCCTCCGTTGTTGCATTCCGAGCGTGTGTACAAAGTGCCCATCTTAATGCCCTCCTTAAGATCTCGGGTTGCCAGTTCTTGTACACCCAGCCATTCGTTGATGGTAAACCCAGCCCTGACTACCGCATCATCTGGCCAGGACAGCCCAAGCTTGAGACAGCCCGGCTCTCAGCGCAGGCAGCTGTCCCATATGGCATTGTGCGTAAGCCGTCCCAGAACACATCCAGCCCACATTTGTGTACAGGGTGCATGGTTTGCCCAGAACCCCGCCCGATGCAATTCGTGCCTGGACCAAATCTCTCGGATGGTCAGCCAAGGTTGTCAAAACCATCGGACCCACAGGATGCATCCTTGGTGCAGCAGGCCCCCCACCCACCATGAGCCTTGAGTTCAACGGGTCACTGCTCATCCTCCAAGAACTCAGCAAATCTGCTGAGAAACCAATCGTGACGGCCACTCGAAGCAGACCCCTGGCTCACAGCAGACCCATGGGGAGGCTCTCAGTCCAAAGCCGATGACAGACAAGCTCAGCCGCGACGTTCAGTTGAAGTGCCCACGCCAGCCATCGCTTCAAGAATCAAAGAGCATGAGCAAGCCATCAGTGAGCTTAAGGGGAGCATCCGCAGCCTTCGTGAGGCACAAGAGGAGTTTGCCAAAACCACGGCAGATCGCCTCGAGGCTGTCCAGACTGCTACCACCCAGCAGGTAGCCGATTTGCGCACGGGCGTCGCCCAAACAGTTACCGAGATTCACGAATTCGTCAAAGGTGCATTAGTCCAGCAGGAGCAGCGCACTCAGAGCAGCTTTCAGGAGCTGAAAGATCTGATCCTTGCCAATTCCCAAGCCTCTCGACCCGTGCGAGGGTGCAAGCGTGCGCCAGTGCAGAGCCTCGATGATGAGGACGACATGTGATCCGGCCGCACCTTTCCGGTGCTGTGCGCCTGCAGTGCAGCCTTGCACAATGAGTTGCGCCGGCTGTGTGCCAGGCCTTTTTGCCGCAGTGTTGCCCATGCAGAGCCGCAGACAGGTGAAATGCTTTGCAATGCAACCAGCATTGATGGGTTTGCTACTGACCCGATCATGCCGATTCGTAGAAAAAGCCTTCCGCGAATTTCGGGATTTCCTTGGCCATTCTCATTTCCTGTTTCCCTCTACTCTAACTGCCTTTGGATGCACATTCGGACTGGTCAGGTTGGCCATTGCGTTACTCCGTGCCCTTCAGATATTTTTCGTGTTACTCCACGGCCCTTGATTTATACGGGGGACCTCTTTTTTATCCACAGATCATTTTCCAAGTTGGTACTTTTCAGGACTTACCTTGAGGCGTGCCGTGTCGGAGAAGCTACAAACCCAGGACCAGTTGATTGGCATTTTGCCATCATCAACCCAACAGCAGTGTCTTGCAAAACCACGCTTTTGCTGCAACTGAATGATACGATTGCGGTTTCTGAAACATCCGCTACTATTAGCGTTCAGATTGCAGAACGCCCTGAAGCACGCAAACAAAAAGCCACCTGGTTGTGGGGTCATCCAGTTGAGAATCACAAAGCATCATCAACTCAGGACGGACTGCGAGGCAAGGCGATGGGAGTCGGACTCCTGTCACGTCATCCCTGCCGTAATTCCAGAGATGCCCTACCCCTTGCTTGGGATCAGACATGTAGACTCTTGGAAACGTATGTCCAGATTGGAGCCCTCACTATACGTATCTTTGTGCTCTACGGATTCCAACGCCATGACGTCAGAACTAGTTTGCTTCTTGAAATGTTTTGGCAACGAATGGCCATTAATTCCACGCCTACCATCGTGGCAGGCGATTTTAATGCGCCGCTCTCAAACCTGCCCGGTGCAAAAGCTTTCTTTGACCATGGTTTTCAGGAAGCTGGTGCTTGGCACTACCGTATGAGCGGAGTACATCTCCCGCCCACCTGTAATGGAGCCACCAATAACGACACTTTTCTGTGCGACCCTAAACTGTTGCCCTTTCTCCGCAACGTTCAGGTTGATCCAGATCAGGCTTTCAGTTGCCATGCTCCCATGATTGCTCAATTCCGGCTGCCAACTACTCAGATTCTGCGCACTCGATTCCGTTTGCCCAAAAATTTTGCAACTCTTGATGTCCGCAAGGATAAACTCGACGAAATCTACCAGAACCGTAGACATGAATTTGAAATGCCCAGCAGCCAAATCCAGGATCAAGACATGGCAGCACAAGCACTACAGGATTGGGCCACTCTTGTTGAACATTCAGTTGACCAGACGCTGCATGTACAACATGGAGATGATCCGTCTATGTTTCCAATCAAGCACCTTCCCAAGAGTTTCAGAGGCCGTCCTCATCCGAGTCTACAACAATGAATTACCGCAAAAGAGTCAAGCAGGCCAGACGCATTCGTTCGCTTTACCAGTTGGTTTCCAAATACGAGCATAACTTGCCCAGCCATGTCCCACCGCAGATTGATAGAGAGTGGAATGCCATTTGTGCTGCGTCGGGATACTCACCCGACTTCACTACTTGGATCTTGCAGTGGCCTGAGGTAGGTTACCTGCCGGTACACCGACCCGGCAGTGCGCTGTTGCATGACCTTGCACAGATTGTTGAGTACGATGCCACGCTTTGGGATGCCAAGATATGGTTGACAGAAAAGCCACCCGTGCATACCGCCAGACGCTTGATGAAAAGGAGGCATACTGTCGTGCCACCTTTCAGAAGGTGCGAGGCCCGAGTAAACCACCTATCACCAAGCTGCTGGTGAGATGCGAACATCCGGCTGCACTCCTCAGAACTCGGCATAAAGGTTACTTTCGGGCCAAAATCCTTAAGGCAGATGAGTTTAACCTGTGTTGTACCACCTATTTGCAGAATCAGCCTATCCTCAACGCCTCTCTCCGGGCAGATGCGCTTACATTTCAGCATCCTGGTGACATCACGGTACCCGCTGCCTTCACCCTTGCGCAAACCCGCGAAGTCATTGATGCCGCTGAATTGCACCAGCAATTCGCGACATACTGGAGCCAGTTCTGGGAGCGCGATCACCCCTCCACACAGGAGGACCCTGAAGCTTGGAGCACATTCGAAGCGCTGTTAAGCCAGATGCCAGCACCACCTGAAGTGTGCCAGCTCGATATGTTAGATGTTGCTAGCTGGAAGGCAGGCGTCAAGCGCCTTAAGTCGCGCACTGCACAAGGCACTTGCGGTTTCCATGCGGATGAATTCAAGCTTGTGGGAGACAGTGCATTGCTTGACCTCGCCCGCATCGTTGCTGGCTTCTCGGATGGTTGGCCCAGTTGGATTATGGTTAGCCGAGTCTCACTCCTTGCCAAAGTTGACCAGCCAGAAAGTTGCAACCATGCCAGGCCCATCACGGTCGCTCCCCTATTGTGGCGCCTATGGGCATCACAAGTTGCCACGCGCCTATTGCAGTACTGGTCACACTTCTTCCCGAAGGGGGTTGCGGGAGCAATCCCTGGTATTAGTGCCACCGACCTCACGTACCAGCTTCAGGCAACCATCGAAAAAGCCCGCCACAACGACTCTGCGATATACGGTCTTTCTTGCGACATCGTGAAATGTTTCAATTGCCTCCCCCGTTTGCCTGGTAAACGGTTATTGCGTAAACTTGGTACGCCGGAAGCTATTTGTGACATTTACTACAACACTCTTTTGAAGGTTAGCCGTACTTTCTCCATTGATGGCAATCTCTCGGCTTTGTGTTCCGCTACAACAGGTTTCCCTGAAGGGTGCCCCATGTCGGTCCCTGTCATGGCCGCTTACTCGTGGTTTTTTGTTCAATGGACTCAGCATGCTGGGGTTCAGCCTTACACCTTTTACGACAACTGGAGTTGGTTTACCCCAAATGCCGCCTCAAACCTTTTTGCAGTTGAGCGGTTGTGCCAAGTTACTGATGCGGTTCGTTTGTCTATTGATTGGAGCAAGTCATGGGGATGGGCAGACAAGCAGGCCCACACAGCCGTGTGGCAAGATATCGGTGAACAGCTGTTCGCAGACCCCAATAAAATCGCCGTCAAAAACGACGCTAAAGACCTTGGATGCATTTTGCATTACGGTAAATGTCACGACCTCCTTGAACAAGTAGACCGTCTTGACAGTGTCTCGAGCAGACTGAGGACACTATTGCAATGCGACACTAGCCTGCAAATCAAAGGGCGCATCATCCAGACTTCGGTTTGGCCCAAGGCGCTTTTTGCATGTGAGCTGATGCCCCTCGGAGACCAACGTTTTTGCAAATTGCGTACCCAAGCCGCCAACGCTCTGAATTTCAGAGTACGTCATCCATGCTGGCCTGCAATGTACTTGTTGCGAAACTGCAAGACCCTGAGGAATTTGTGCTGACCGCAGTGTTCCGCGCTTTTCGCAGATTTCTTATGCGTGCTGACGAAGCTACACGTACTTGCTGTTTGCAGCGTGCAAGCCAGCATAGCGGAAACTACCCCCATGTGCATGGCCCATGTGGCACCATTGCCTATTACTTGCAGAAACAAGGATGGCAACTCACATCCAGTGGAGACGTTCACCTAGATTTGCCTGTCAGGTTCAACATCCTTCACACACCATGGGACGTCATTCAGCACCATCCATCTCGGATGGATGCGTACGGTTGCCATTGAGGTCGCCCACCGGAAAAGCATGGATATGCACTTCCACATCTGCCGTTCGAGCACGGCCAAGCTAGTCAGCCGGGAACGCCCCGGGCCTCCCTTTGCATTGCCAGACATATTGTCGGTGCCTTCCAGCATGAAGCTCGAAAAGCACTTTGGGCGGACATTGAAGGCAAGTGCAAATTGTGCGGAGCTGACGACACTTTTTTGCACGGTTTTCTTGAATGCCCTGCCCTTGAAAGACCGCCCATAGGGACACACTAGACGCAATTGACGAGGACAGCCCTCTCTGGAGGTGCCCAGTGGTCTACCGTCATGAGGACGCTGACACATTCCTTTTTTGTGTCCATGCAGGACGACCGCTCGGTATGTCCCAAGACCAGATCAGGAGCATCCTCCAACCTGGCTTTGTTCCAGACCTTTACACTGATGGCTCTGGTTTGGCGCAAAAAAATTCTGATGCCAGGTTGTCAGGTTGGTCGTTAGTAATGTCTCTAGCCAGCGGTACCCACCAAAAGGCCCAAAAAATTCGTGACTACCACCACTGTCGTGTTATACCACGTGCTGATTAAGGCTGCCACATCAGGTTCTCAGACAGTAGCTCGAGCAGAACTTGAAGCAGTAACAACAGCCCTTGAAATTTTTCCGACTTGTTAAGGCATGTTGCACTGCTCCTAGCTTGAACCCAAACATGAAACCCCAAAAGAACAAAGGCCGCAGTTCTTTTTACCGGGATTTTTTTCCGCGGGGCCAGCCACACGTTACTGCTCACCTGCCAGGTGGGTCTGCATGCCCGACGCAGGGGGTGAAACTAGCAAAGCCAGCCCCCACAGTGGCACAGCAGGAAAGACCCGGCGGTGAGACAAAGCATGACACCAACAGGAAAACGCCAAAAAGGGACCGAAGTCCGGGTCGGGCTGCACACATGTCCCCGGAGGGGGTGAGACCAATGCGGCAACGCCCAACGGCCTGCGAGGGACGGCGAGGAGCCAAACAAGGGGGAAACAAACCTCCATAGAAACCAAAAGCACGGGAACCAAAGGCATACACCCTGAAGTGAGAGCCGATCCAACGCCGAGGTGACACGCACGCAATCCGTGCAGTGACACCCAGAGAACAGAGGCATGTGCCGAGGTTGACATGCAAGTGGGCTCGAAACAACAACAAGCCGGCCCGCGGCGGGCATCAGGGACCTTCTCCCCATACGGAAGAGAAAGCCCACCCACGTCCCCGAATTTTGGGAGGAGGTCCCCGGGAGCGCCGCGGCCAGTGCGAGCACAAAACAAAAACCGGAGCCGACTTGCACATACGAGGTGAAATCGATTCGCGAGTGAGACATGGTCTGTCATCGACAGCGAGCCCATTTGGTGAGACCGAGCGCGCTCTCAATGCGTCCAGGCCTCAGGCGGGGTGCACACTTCACATGCGGCGCAACGGGCAGAACAACGGGCTTTCCGAAGGGACAGTAACTACCACAGGACTCAAGGCAGATCAGGGACAGGGCTGAACTCAGTCAAGCGAAGTCCAAAACTACATGGATCAGAAGAGATAAACCACCACTGGTATGAGCATAGCCACTTTGGGTGCCCGGCAGAGAATGTCTCGGCCTGTACCAGTAAAGCAGGAAACCAAATGCGCAGAAGTGACATCCGGAAGCTAGGGAGCTACCAAGTCAACTAGCGGTTCATCTAGGACCAAATGCGACCGGTCATCGAGTGAAAGAGCAATACTGAGGGCCGGACTGTCCCGCTGGAAGAAACCTGAGAGTGACAAGACTTTGAACTGAAAATCAAAACAGAACCGTGTTCGATTCAACGGGCAACCGAAAGCAGGGTGAAGAAACATATCCCTAAGCGACTAACTGCGAGCAACATCAATCCGGGGTGCAGTAGTAGGCAGTGAGTGTTCTGAGGGGGCCGCCCACAGGGGCAGCCTGGCATCACGAAGGCATACCCAAGCGCAACAAGTGAAAGAGAAGATCTGCGCATATCCAAACTGCAATAAGCGACAAAATGGATCCGTGAGCAAGTCCACATATTTTTGTTGCATCCAACTCGGCCATGCCTACGGTGAGACCAGAGCGGACAAGCACGTGGCTGCAACTGGTGCCAGCGAGGTGAAAAGGCTGTATACCAGAAAGAGGTCCCTTGTTAGCCATCCCAAGGTGTATGAGCCGGGAGGCGATTCCGGGGGGCAATCCACTGCATGCGAAAGGGGACCCTAGTGTGAGACCGGGATTGCTGAAAGTAGCACTGTTTCCAGGGCACTGGTGCGCCTGGAACAGGAGGCGCGTTGACCCCCCGAAATGTGAAAAGGCAAGACAATGCGTGTCCTTGCATACAAAGGCAGTGCTTGATGGGGCGCGGCATGCGTGCCCACGCCCCAGGTCCGGAGACCGAAGAGTCCGGAGACTCGCGGTCCGGAGACCAATGTGGGTCCGGAGACCGGGTCCGGAGACCAAAAGGCCCGGAGGCCACCCATGAAAGTGCAGAGCGTCTGCCACTTATACCTGCAGAGCCTGGTATAGGGCAGTGCAGGGTGGGTGGGTGGGTTTCAAATGAAACCGCAGGTTTGGGTCAAGGCTAGGAGCAAAACGGCCAACGCGTAGTTCGATTCACCACATGCCCTAAACACAACGGAAAAGAAACCCTAAGCGTTAAGGCATGTTGCACTGCTCCTAGCTTGAACCCAAACATGAAACCCCAAAGCTCGTCCGAAGCGGCCGCAGTTCTTTTTACCGGGATTGCTGAAAGTAGCACTGTTTCCAGGGCACTGGTGCGCCTGGAACAGGAGGCGCATTGACCCCCCCTTCAGTGTTTCAGGCAACCCCGGTATAAGCGAGCCCGCTGGGCCTCAGGCCTCATCACCCGCCCTTCAGAGTGGGGTTGTACCTGGCAGGGCAAATGTTTGCGTGGCCATGCACGCTGGGCTGTGAGCAGCCTGTGACTCAGGGTCTGCACTTTTCCCGGTCAGAGCGGCTTGATATAAGCGGCTGTCTGACGTCGCCATGACGGGGCGACGACGGCCATGCGGTCGCAAGGCGTGTCGGGATGCAAATAAGGCTGGCTAAGCAGTGACGGAGGCTGCACACAGCTGAATGCCTCGGCCTGAATTCGCTAGGCCTGCAGGGCAAGCGTGTGCGACTTTCTGGGCGATGGCTAAATCGGGCCAAGCGACCTCTGCTGAGATCGTCTGCCCAATCATTGCACCTTCCTGGAACGTGCGTCGGTTGCAGCAGCACGTTGTGGGCGTGCGCCCAGAAGGCTGTTACTTGCACGAAGAGTTGCAACGGCCAGGAGGTCGTGAACAACTTGTTAAGGCTTGCTTCCGTTGCGGAATTGTCCGTGCCTGAAGGCATGCTGAACGAGTAGTGCCCACCACCAATGTGGCTGTGGGTGGCTTGCAGTAGTGCTAACTGTGCCAGCGTCTCGAAGCATGCGATGTACCGCTGTGCAGGCTTTACAAGGCAAGGCCACACGGCTCGTATGTCCTGCATGTTCCAGGTCTCGGCAAACCAAACTACTTGGGAGGATGTGATTGCCCAGCCCCCGATCCCTACCAAATCGTCTTCGGCACAGGAGCTTGCAGCTGGCGTGGCCGCGCCAAGGGCTGAATAGGCGAGTGCCGAAAGCACGACGCCAGCCAAGTAAGGCATTGTTGGCTTGACTTGGAAAGGCTAGTGTAGGGGTTGTTGGGGTCCGCGATGCGCACCCATGTGGGCTTGCTAGTGCCAGGCACTCGCGGGATGTCCTGAGGGCAGTGCATGGTGCGACCTGAAATTTCCAGGATTTTGGAGCCCGCTGTGATCCACAAGCCCGGAAGGCTATGGCTAGTTCTGAGATCCTTGTTCAAGGATGCTCTAAAAGCTGACCACATTTGAGGCGGTATCGAGTGCGTTGAGCCTGGTGGGCTGTTGAGGTCCGAATACAGTGGCGCTAGCCAGGATCTGAGATGTAGGGCAATGCTGGTGGCCCAAATGAGCAGGCCTATGCATTCCCCAGCAGTGCTTTGATCAGGGCGTCCAGCTTGGTTAGTTTAGCGGACACGAGCTGAATGGTGTCGTGGGAGAAGTTGATCTCCCAACCGCACCAAACAAGGCTGTCCTGGAATTGCGCCTTTTTCCATGAAATGGGCGCTGCAATGACGCAAAAGAACAGCACCACCAAGGCAAACATATCTGGTGCGCTATCCCGGAGGAGTGCACACAGAAGGTCGTTTGTGGAAGGCTTTGTGGGGCTTCCAGGCCAGCAATCCATGCACCTGGCGAAGCAGAAATGCGCCGGCGCGCTGCCACCAGAACGCCGAGAAACGGCCTCCAAAATGGCAGACTCTGTAATGGTAGAGCTTTCCTTGAAAGGCGAAGAGCAGAAGGCCATGCTCTTCCGGGCGGACTTGCACCTGTTTGTGTGCGGCCTTGAAGTCAATGCTGGCGCCTATGAAGGCGCCTGGAGGCTGCGTGGACAACGCCAGGTCTGATGCCATTGGCAAGCTCAGGCGCTCTGGCAGATGGCATCTGGTATTCACTTGGCACACGGTGCTGTCCAAGACAAGGCGTGGTTCTTTCCCTTCTGCAAAGACAACGTTTAACTTGCCTACGGCAATGCCTAAGGGCCATTTTTCCCGAGCGTCGGCTATGCTAAGGCTGGTTTCTACAATCCAGTTGTTGGCAATTTCATTGCGCAGCAAGCCTTGCACGGTTTCCGGCTCGTCCTCGGCCATTTTCCAGTTACCCTCACAAATTTCCAGATCCGGCGGCAGCGCGGAGTCTGGCTTCTTTGCCGGCCATTGAAGGCTGGGTGGCAAGGCTGACACAGCTCCTGTCGGTACCCCGTGTTGCAGAAACGGCAACAGGGCCATGTCCGGGTCACCCCAAGAGTTGGCCAGGGCCTGCAGCAGGTGGAGTCTGTATGGCTGTCCTGCCTCGGGGCTCATGTCTGAAGGGCAGGGCAATTTTAGAGCTGTGTATGCCAGAGTTGCCACTTCCAGGCTCTCGGACGGTGAGAGGGGGCAGTCCGGAGAACCGCTTTTGATGTGTGCCAGGATTCGTGGCACCAGTTTGCGCTCATGCATCCAATGCAGCCAGGGCCTGGCGACTGCTTGCAGTGGGTGTTCTGGTTTGGGACAGCACCAATCTGCGGAGGAGTGCATTCCGGCTCCGTCGCAGGTGGGGAGCCTCGGAGTGCAATGGCAGCGCTTGTCGGAAGGAGCCTGTTTTACTGACCCTTCCTATGCCTACCTGGGCCAGTTGCAGGGCCAGGGAAGGAGGGTATTCCGCGGTCAGAGTGCTGAGGTATACCCCTTGTTCTTTCACGCCTGCAATGCTTCGGTGCTTGTATGAGTGATTGCAACGGGCCTCGAGGTGTTGCAGCCGAACGCCCATGACTTGGAGAAGGCTTTGTTGTGCCTGCAGGCGTCTACCCACACCAGGGCACACTGGTGATCACGTAGCATTTGGAAGTTGGCCTCTTCCAGCCAGGACATGGCTGATGGCGGCTGTTCCCAAATGCCGACGCCTCCTTATGTACTGCGGCGTCCTTAAGGCTTTGGGCCCGCCAGGGCGTAGTTTGAGTCTGGAGTATTCTTTGCAAGGCGGGGCAAGCATTATCATGGCCACGATTCCCGACCAGCAGAGTCTGAGAAGGGCCTCGAAGACTTTGTTATCCAGGATGTCGTGCGCAGTGTTTCCATCTAGGTCGAAAGGCTCGAAGCAGTCAAGGCCAAGGCTAATGGCTGCCGATGTCACCGGGCGCAGCCTACCTGCAAACACATCCAAAAAGAGCCGCTTTGAGGCTGGATGCGGCGGTGACTTTGAGGAGCTTGCCTGGGCGGGCGCGTGTGGCCTCGGCGAGGCGCTGGGCTCGCCACGGTGCGCACAGGGCAAGGCTGGAGTCAGGGCAGTTTCCACTGGCACATGCAAAGGTGAGAACGGCGCATGAGGCCCGCTGTGGGGCAAGGCCGGCGGCAGCATGGCTGCCCGTGACTCACAAGATGTCCCGATTGCTTGCTGGCAATCTCGCATCGTCTCTCCAGCTCCTGGATCCGGATGGTGCTCCCATAGTCTTCTTGATGAAGATTCGCCATTGCTGCCGACATTTCATCAAGTGTCTTTTGGTATTCCCCGATCTCCATCTCCATCTTGTTCTTTTCTTTAATCGCGGCGCGAAACACTGGTGGGTGATTTAGACCTCCCACCTTTTGATGTTGACCTCACGCCCTTCTGCGACGTCCGTGGTGTCGCAGGCGAAGATGATGATCTTCTCGGCGGGGATTCTCTTTGCTTCGACTCTTGACGAACATCGATCTGCTTCCATGATCTTGTAGGGGTGGATATGTCGCTGAATAGCGCGGATCCTCCGCTCCCAGGTTCATCCTGTAAATCTGCGACCAAATCCATCACCGCAGGAAGAGCCATCAATCCATTGGATCCCTCTGAGCTGCTGTTCCCAAAAGTTGCAGTACTTGGGCTCGCTGAAGATGCCATTGTACCGTGTAGGTTATTGTTCCTTTATTGTCCCTGTACCCGCAATAAACCAGCTGTCTCTCTGTCCAGCGTAGAGCTTGTCGTTACGGCTGATAACCTGTCAAGAGACGGCAAGGTGACGTCCCGTGGGACGCTGTCCACCGAACCCTCCAGCTGTAAATACCAACCACGTAGAAAGGTGTATACGGTCAAACCGTTATAGCCGAACCCGTGTAACTGTTGTAAGGGAGAAGGAATAATAGTTACAACAGTGGTCCTGACAAATGCAGCGCAAGCGAAGTGTTTTCCGCTCTCAATTGCCGATCACGTATGAACGCAGCTACACATAAGATCTTGAACCTCACTTGTGACTTGAGCCAAATGGCAATCAATGGAACCTTGTAAGCAACACAAACACGGACCTCAGAACTGCTTCCCAATTTAGGCACGGGGCCAGGAGGGTTTTAACAAAAGAGATGAAGGGCCTTCGGTCCCACAGCTTCAGCCAGCGCCCGCGCTTCGAGCAGGTTGTGGGCTACCTTGAGCGGAATGAGCAGATGCCCCTGGACCAGCCGGACCGAAAGGCCACGTCGTTCATCACGAGCCACTTCTACTTGGACAACTTTGTGCAGTCCAGCGAGGACCCCAACCCGCAGCCTCTGGTTGAGTCCTTCAACCGCGTGCTCCTTTCAGGAAGGTCGTTCGTGTTCAGCTACCCTACGGTGCACACACAGCAGTCCACGGTGCCTCCGGGCGGCGGAGCACAACGTCACCGTCGCGCGCGCCTTCACGAAACTGATGGGAGCGTTCGTGACCTTCTGGGACAACGACGTGGGCTCTAAGATCCACTTGCTGGCCAACCCGGGGCAGGACGTGGCCCCCATCAGCGCGGCCAGGCAGGAAGACAGTCTCCTGGAGATGCAGCTGGGCAGCCTGCAGTACCCGCACAATCCTATGAAGGGAGCCTCGGAGCACTTCCACTTCCTCTCGGCCCCTTGCTGGGACCTACGACGACACGGCGCGCAACATCGACATCGACCGCGGGCTACCACAGCTTCATCGCGGGCTTCCCGGCTCGGCTCTTGGCTGGCTTTTTGGCTGGCTTTTTGGCTGGCTGGCTTTTTGGCTGGCTTCTGGCTATCAAAAAAAGAGGCTGGATGGCTTTCTGGCTGGCTTCCTCGGCTTCGTCGACGCCACACACTGCTTGTACGGTACGCCCTTTAAGAAGCAGACACGCTTCTGGACGAACATGCGCTGGGCGCCCAGCTGCGGACTCTGCGGGCCCGGCAACCGCTGCGAGGCCTGGGAGAACGGCAGGCACGCACGCGCCGCACACGGAAGATCGGCAGGCAGTCCCGTGAGCTGCTGTACAGCATTCCAGCGGCGCTCTGTGAGGAAGATTGCGGCGGCGGCAGAGGCATAAGAACCGGAAAGCCGGCCCGGCCCGGACAGAAAGCACGCGGAAGACTGCCTGCCAGGGATGGAAGCATTTAGATTTTTAAATAAAAAAATCCAAGGCCCGGCCCAGAGGAGTCCAAGCACAGAAAGCACGCGGAGACTGCCTACCAGAGATGGAAGCATTTAGATTTTTATATAAAAAATCCAGGGTCCGGCCCACAGAAAGCCCCACGAGACGGTGCATGGCGCCCCGGAGAAGCGCCGGCCACAGAGTTCAGGGTCCTCCAAGACAACGCCGACAGGTTCCAGCACAACAAGGACTTGACGAACCTCCGCATCAAGGCAGTGGAGCTTTCCGAGCACCGTAGACTCCATGACCGAGGGACGGGAGACCCTGCTGAAGCTGGCGCTGCCGGCTCTCTCTATAGAACAAGATTGCCCACTCCCACAATATTGCAGCTACGGACCGAGCCTGTGGGGCCTTGTGGTGAGCGCCTGGGAGTATTCGGTGCAAACGGGTGACGCCCACACAAAGTCGTAGTTGGACCTTCAGATCCACGCCGTCCGGGGTGCTCTTCGTGGGCCACCACCTGAAGGCCGACTGGTCTGCCTTGTTGGAGAGACCCGTGGTCAGGGCTGCTGCCGTGGCCAGAGGTGCGATGGCCGGCGCCAGCACGCGAGGCCAGCTCTGCGGTGACCCGGTCGTCCAGCGACTGGATGGCTGCTGCGTGTTGCCGGAGGCTGCCGTGTTCACGGCTAGGTCTGCCACTTGTGCGTAGGGCGTCAGAGCCGTCAGTTACCTCTCCGTTGTCCAGGACCTCCGGGATGTTGCCGGTGACTGGTCCTTCAAACATCTTTACATATGTTTTCGCCGACGCCTTAGTCCAGGGCCGCTGCGGGGACGGGGAGGTGCACAGGACGCTTCAAAGAAATATGCCATCAATTGGAAGGGTCGAGGCCAGGGGCTGGGAGGTAGGCGGACGCCAGCGCCCTGACCGCGTACGCTGCCGTCAACACTTCCTCGGAGGTGGACTCTAAGATAGCGGCGGCCCTCCTGGGCGCAGTCACCACGGCAGCCCTGGACGCCGCCCTCGCCGGCAAGGCGGACGCAAGCGCGCTGGCCGCCCTGCTCTTTACGGTGGACGGGCTGGCGCCGCTGGAGGTGGACACCAAGATAGCAAATGCCCTGCTGGGTCTCGCCACCGAGCCTTCGTCGCAGCGCAGCTTGCTAGCCGTAACGCAGCGTCACGGCGCTCCAGGGATCCAAGGCCGACGCGACGCTGCTGGCCTTGTACGCCACGAACGCCGCGCTCTCAGCCAGCAAGACCACGCAGAGCGCCCTCGACGCAATTCTTGCAGAGCTCGCCGCCCTGCAGCTTTTCGGCAGCGGTGGAGTTGTTAACGGCCGGCGGGCTTCACATTTGCAACCTGCATCTGGAGGCTTCTCTCTTTGCTGCGCTGGCCAACGGCGACGACACGCTGAGCATCACGGCCGACTGCTACTCCGTCGCAGCGGCGGACGCGGTTTTCGCGGCTGCGCTGCTGGCCTACTACACCTTCTCACAAGTGGACCAAACAGGAACGGCGCAGGACGCGGAGACGACCGGTACCATTTCGGCCGCGCTGCTGGCCTACTACACCTCGGCGCAAGTGGACGCCCTGTTGGGAGACGCGAAAGTACAACACCCCTACGATACAAGTACGTAACGACTACTCCTAAGAAAACATGTTTGAAGGACCTGTCACGGGCAACATCCCGGAGGTCCTGGACAACGGAGAGGTAACTGACGGCACGCACGTCACTGCAGGGCAGCTGGCCCTCGCTCTGACGCCCTACGCCCAAGTAACTGACCTGGCGGTGAACACGGCAGCCTCCGGCAACAACGCGGCGGCCATCCAGTCCCTGGACGACCGAGTCACCGCCGAGCTGGCCTCAAAGCTGGACAGCAGCGCGCTGGCGCCGGCAATCGCGCGGCGGCGGCCCTGGCCACCACGGACGGACAGGTGGCCGCAATGCCTTGAGCAGCTTCCGAAGCTAGAGGCGGAAGACCGTGCGCACGCACTTCGGCGCGCACGGCCCACGCTATTTCACCAGTTCCTGGAGTGCACCAACACGGTTAAGGCCACTGGCATGACAGGAAATGTCTCCTTGGTAGTCTTTACTTCGGCGGTGCAGGGTGCAGCAGACGACACCACCCCCCTGGGGTCCCGGGGGTAACAGCGGGGGGTGTGTCTGAGGCCAGCTCTCCCTCAGTCACGTCCATCATCATCCGACCCGACATCCTGGACGTCACTCAGCCCTTGGGAGGCCTCAACCTGACTGCAGGTCAGCGGCCAAGTGGCAGGGCTTCCTAGCTGTCACTTGGGACTCAGTGTCAGATGGCACTTCAATTGGGGCCTTGTCCCAGTTAGGCAGCGCCTTTGTGACCGAGTCTGTGACGTCTTGTGCGGTAAAAGCATCATACACAGCAGATGGATACCCTCCATCTGCAGGCCCGAAGCCGTAGTGATTGGGGCCCCGGTAGTGAGGAGAGTCTCCCCACCGGCAACAAAAAGCTGGATGCCCGTTGAAGGCACTTGACTGGGTCCAATGCAACTGCTGCCGGGCGCGCGCCACGTGCCTGAACAAAGCCGCTAGTGTTGATAGGAAAGGTGGTCAGGTGAATGTGCGATCGCACCCCCCCCACTGCCTTCCCAGGGAAAAGACCGCTAGTCAAGATACTCTCAATGTTCTCCCAGTTGGTGCAGTGGATGGCAGTGACTATTCGGAGGCTTGGCAGCTGACGGCACGGGTCAAGGACCAAGCTGTGTCCCGCAATGGCGCGGAGGCAAAGTCCCCTAGTCGGAGAGAACTTGATCTCGAACCGCAATTTGCTGGCCTCACTGAGGTACAATGCAATAGCAGCAATGACATCTGCCTTAGCTGGAACTCCGCTTTTCTCCAGATTGCTGAACGCCCTAATGACTCTGGCCTTTCTACAAAGGTCATTTAGCATGATGAATCCTTCAGCTGTGGCAGGGGTTTTGACGTCATGCCGGGCGGCGTAAGTGAGATACTTACTTACACTTTCAAGCAAACGGCCATCTCTCCCTTTCCAAATCCCCCCCCCCTCCTCCCCCCCCCCCTCACCCCCCCTACCCCCCCCTCCCCCCTCGCCCCCCCCTACTCCCCCCACCCTCCACCCCATCCCCACTCCATCCCCCCTCCATCCATTCCCCCCCCTCACTCTCCCTCACCCCTCCCTCCCCCCCCACCGCGCCTCTCGAGGCCACCACGATCCCCTCCCCCTACAACATCCACACCCCCCACTGCCCCCCCTCCCTGCCCCGTACCCCTCCCCCATTACCCCTCCCCAGCCCATCTCTATACTCCTGCCCTGGGTTTGCGTGAATATTGCAGCTTTCAGCAGGATGCAAGATTCCAAGATTACAATCTGGATTTGAATGTGCCAATCAGGTGGGAGGTCGACAATGTCATCCACAGTGATGACTGGCTTGCCCCAGCTTGTCAGGTTGGCCATGCTCTGGGGTAGGCGCCCGCAACCGGACCAGTGGATGTGGGCGTTTGTGCCCATGCGGATGTGGCAGGACGAGCCAGCGAGGGAAGACGGGGCTTCCACTCACTGCCCTGACTGCGGCTATGCTGAGCGGGCGGTAGGCCTCTCTGTCGTTTGGAAGAGGGGGCCTCGGGAGTGCGTGCAGCCGGGGGCCGAACCGATGGCATTGCCTCAAAGCGCTGCGTTTGGAGGCATTCAGGCGCACGCCAAATACTAGGCAAAGCAGGCCATGGTGCCCCTTCACGAAGATTGTCGTTCCATGCATGTGGCGGCACCAAAGATCCCATGCATTGCCAACAGGAAAGGTACCCGGGCGACCATAGAGCACAAGCTGACCATTGTCATTCAGGAACGACAAGACCTCGTCTCCACCAACTTCTTGGTAGCAGAAGACCGACAGGTCGCTGCTGGTTTTGGAGTAGGCTGTAGTCCTGCTACAGCTTTAGATGAACTGGCCATCTGGTGATGTCGCCAAGCACGTGGTTCCAAGAGCCCAGACCTTGCAGGGGCCTGGCGCGGCGCAGGTCCTATTACAAAGGCATTGGCAAGCTGCCGAATGGTTAGGGTTTGGGGTGCAAGGCAATTGGCAGGAGAGAGACCGCGAGACCGAGCTGAGCACGGTACTAGACGGCACTTCTGCCCCAGCATCAAATTTCCAGCACGGGTGCACTTCAGGGCGGTACCGTCAGGACAGGGGGTGCGGCCAACACGGCAGACATCCAGCGCTGGCAAACGTCTGCCCTTCAGCGGGAAGGGGGAGCCACAGGTCGGTCCGAATGGTGCAGGACCCGAGCTGCCCCACCAAGCCACAGTAATCCTGAACGTCAAAGTCCAAGCCCCTCCCATTCTGCAGTTGCTGTAGCAGGTGGAGCCTGTGGGGCTCAACGTCAGAAAAGCAAGGCGGGGTGTATGAGGACTTAAACCCCCCTGCATTCACGAAACGAACACCACGCACTGTTTGCACTTTGCCCTTGAGCAAGACCTCTCCCCCACCTTCCTCAGGCTGGGGGGAATGTGCGCAAAGGTGGGCCATGGCTGCAGTAGGGATATGCACCTTCATGCGATGGACCATTGGACGACTTGCTCACCGGTAGCAAGGGAGTCATCACCCGTCTCAAGCTCCTCAAGTGCATCACCGGCTAGCAGCAATTGGGCATGCTGGCGGGTGGCAATGGTGAGGGCTGCCACCCAGAATTGCGGTTGCGCTAACCGATCAAGCATCAACTGCTGCAATCTGAGCGGGGCATCACCGCCGGCCAGGGGTGCAAAGACCTTGGCAAGGGAAGTTGCCAGACACGTGAGCCAGGAGCGGAGGAACGGAGTTTCTTGTCCGCACTGAGTGCAGGAGCATCAGATACCATGCGCCGAAGGGCCAGGGTATTCCTAACGGTGCGCAGACCGGCTTCGGTGACATGCAGCGTGCTAAACATGACATCGCCCCACGGATAACTAGTGGGCAACTGGGCGAAAAGACCCAGCTGATGCAAGGTGAGCGCATCCTTGGCCTGGGTCATGTCAGGGATGGATGACAGGCGGGTGGCAAACTCATCAAGGGCGCTCAAGGTGTCTGGGTCAAGGTCATCGTCAATTTCTGCATCGTCTTGATGGCTCCGGCCAACAGGGCTCTGCCCGTCCAGGACGGAACGTGGTCGCATAGCCCAGCTGCTGGGCTTCCTCCTCCGTGGCGGGTAAACATTCCTGGTATTCGTCTGCGCTAGAGACGCTAACCGCGTCCACAGCCTGCAAGTGGGGAGCACGGTCGACAACCGGTGCAGGTTCCGGGGTGGAGTCTCAGAGCCCGTGTCAATCTGGTCAAGACCGGCTTGACGCAGGCAGCAAGGGCTTCCGCCACCTCGTCAGGGGCAAGATCGCTCTCATCTACTTCCATCGCAGAGGCTGAAGCTCGCTTCAATGTGCCCAGATCTTCCAAAAGTGCTTATTTAATTTAAGAACTTTAAATGCCATGACTATTAAGCAATGTTTTGTTAATTAAGCATTGTTTATAATTTAAAGAAAAAATGCTTATTTAAGCAATGTGAAATTTTCTACATGCACCATATAGATCCATATGCATATGCACTTGTGTTTTGACGGGGATCTATCCCGTGCAATGGCACAGCATTTTTTGCAGCCAGCAGGTCGAGCTTGGAGTCGAGGCAGCTTGTTAGCTGCAAGAAACCTCCTCAGGACTTGGCAAGAAACAGCAAGCATGCTAAATTTGCCTCCTCGTCTCCTACCCAGGAGCGCCAAGGTGTGTCCATAGCTCTCGTCCCGATATGTCCAGATCTTACTAGGATTGACATCATGCCTGGCCAATTCGACAAGCTGATGAGCTTTCGGTTTTACTCTGAATATCTTGTCTTCTTCAAAGAACGCCTCCAGTTGCCCAGCCAGCAATAAATATCTTTGAGCAGCACCCCTGAAAACAGCCTGGTCCCAAGCAGCAGAGCTCAAGCAAGTATACATGGAATTCAAAGCTTCTGCAGCATGTAGCATGGCCTCCTCTTGTGATATGACTGGATCTAAATATTTCCTGGCCAGCTCCAAAGCACAAGGCACAAGTGCTCGAGCCTCCCCAGCTTTTGCCCTCAACTTCGGCGCCTTAGCCTTGCCTTTGTCTTCATCTCTGAGCATTGTTGGCAGAAGCTTAGGCAATCTGTCAGTTGCTTGTACTCTGTTGTAATACTCCTGAATATCTGTGAACAGCTTTGCGCATCGGAGCAACTTGCTGACACCTCTGATCTTCTCACTCTGTAGGTAAAAGAATAAAGATCCCAACCAATCTGCTGTGATGCCCAGATCCACTGCATGCAGCCAATCCATTTTGCAGCAGCTTGTGCTAAAGCCTGGGCAAGAGAAAAATCTTGAGATCATCTTATTCTGTTGCCTTTGCCTGATATAGAAATCCAAAGAGCGGATCAGTGGATACCTGACTTGGGCTGAATTCAGCAAAATCCTCTCAAGGGCCTCCAGAAAAAACAGGCTCGGGGGCGATTTAATTATCTATATATACCTCAAACAAAAACAATTACTTGAATTAGAATGTGCCCATAGGTACTTGGCAAAGGTGTGGCTATCGAACTTTTTGAGGTCGGCTTTAGGCACATTGCACTGCCAGCAGATGTAGCCTGTACTTGCCCAAGATGGGAAATCTAGGACATCCTTGTAGCAAGCCCAGTCTGCTCTGAATTCAGCCAGGCAGGCTTTGATGACAATGCTCTTGCGGGCCAACTTTCTTCTATAGCTATCAGAGTTCGTGAATGGCTGCCCATCATGTCTACAGCTTGGGAACACACCTCCTAACAGAATCTTGTAGGACCACTGCAAAACCTCGAAGATGCATTCAAAAGTCTTCTTCTTGTGCAGAAATTCCTTTGCAATCTGGCAGAATCGTCACCAAAGATGTTGAGAGAAATTGTTTCCAAAGTTTGAGACCGGTCTGAATTGAATGGCACCCCATCAGACCAAATGCCTGTGAGAAGCAATTCATCAGGATTCAATCCCATTTGCTGCAACTGCGCCAAATGAGATAGCAGGTCAGGCCTCTCAGGCAAGACATTGCGCTGGTTGGCCAACATTGTCTCCGCAGAATTTAATTTCAAGAAAGCATGCAACAGTTCGTGGGGCAGCAGCATGGCCAATTGATGTTGCTGCTCACATTGCTTGGCTTGGTTCCACCCAGGCACTGAAAATTCATACACTGATGGCCACTTGCTATTTCTGAAACATTTTCTGAGCAGGTCCCTCTGGGCATTTGAGCCCGACTGATTGACTTGCAAATCCTGCACATGTCGTGCCCCTGCCCTGGCAGCATTGTGGAGCAGTCGAGCTGATCTCGCGCTACTCAGCTCATTCTTCAGGAAAACATCCACCATGTCATGCCTGAACCTTTTCTCATCTGGAATGTCTGCAATGTCCTCTGAAGCCAAAGACCTCTTGTTGTACATGGCACCAAATCAGCTCATGGCAGAATTGGATGTCCGGCAACTGCAAATTACATGCTATTGCTCATAGCCTGGCACTGCGCTAGCTAACATGTTTCTTGAAAAACATTCTGTTTACCGAAACATGCAAAGTTCAGAATTTTGGTGTCTACAAGAAGAGAAGACCTAAAAGATCCCAAAGTTGTGTCTGATAGTCTTGCTTAAGCCATGCGCGCTTGCTCCCAATTATTAACACGCAACGTGCTGCACAAGGTCAGCGCAGCCTGCAAGCAATCAACACAACATCTGTTTCTCCAGCTTGCCGCAAGGGTGGATCCAGAGATCTCGAGCCGGGGCTTGACAGGAGAATATCCTCCAGCCGCCATGCTCACTGATCCAGGACTGCCTTGAAAGTCTTGATCATAGACTTGCCTCCTTTGTCATGTGTAAGAGCCTGCATATGAACTGTAGCCAAGGACTTGGCCAGCTCTAGGCAATCAGCCTCAGCATCCTTGGGCAAACCATTGGCATGGTGAGCCCTCAGATCCTCCAAGAAGGAATCCAAACTGACGCATGCATTGGCCAACTCCTCAATCTTCTTGGTCCAAACAGGGTCATTCTTGAGGTCTGCTCTTCCACAGTCCCTGTGGTTTGCTTCTGGCCTTGAGAATGTACAAAGTAGTACTTGCTCAGAATGTCAAACTTATCATGCAGCTGCGTCTGCCTGGCATGTCCAAACCTTAACTCACACGTCGTCAAGATCTCTTCCAAAAGCTGCTGTTTCATGTCGTCATTTGCCAAAGAGCTCTCATCCACACCCTCAATTTTGAAGATGGCAGACCTGCGCGAGCCAGACAATGTGCAAGCAACATGCAATGCAGCAACATGACAGCAGAAAAACATGCATCGCAGTGGCCTTGTGTAGAAATTCCTGAGGACATCTTCTGTATGGGCATTGTGGGTCTTTGTGCTCTTGCTGAGCTGGTGCACCCAGCTGCAATTTTTGACTCCATATTTGTCCAAATTGGACAAAATCTGCCTCTTGGTCTCCACATCGCCCTGCTCATACTCCTGCAAATACAAACAAGAACCAAAAACAACTCCAACCATGCCACAATGGAACATTCATCTGTCCTCAAGCGCTTTAGCTGCATCTTGTTTCTCTTCTGCGCTGAGCTTCTTGGACTTGGGCTGGTAGCGCAAGCTGGTGAGCAAGGCCGAAATGGTTCCCCTGGGATAGCCCAAGGTTTCCTTGCTTGAAGATGGCGCCTCACAATCCTGGACTTCTACATCTGTCTCCTTCTTAGCCTTCTGCGTTCTCCTTGGAGATGTCTTTTCCTGTTTGATTCTAGTCTTCTGGGTCTCCTTGTGCTTGGGAGCGGCCTTGCTCTTGGCAGCCATCTTCATGGCCATTTTTCCACCATGTTTTTTAGGCGCCATGCTAATTGGCTGCAGCAGAACCGCTTGCAGCACAATTGCAAACCATTGTTCCAACAGCACTTCTTGCAAGCAGTTTGGCCTGATGTCCTTTTTCAACAGCTGCATGTTGCACCCACAGGCGCCTAATAAGCATAATTCCAAAAGTCTGAAGCTCTCTACCTAGTCTCCTGGCCAATGCAGTGGCTGAGCCAGAGATAGAGAGGCATGTGGGCTCTCAAACTGGTGGTTCTCACAACCACCCTGCATGCCACTCATACAGAAACATCTGGAAACATTGCTGGTGACCTTCAAAATACTTATGCCACAAAGCAGCACTTAATCCCTCCATGAAAAACAATCTCATTCGCTTGAGGGAGTGCAGCACAGGCCTGGACCTGATCTGGCCCTGTGTACCAAGTCAGCTGAACTCTCATCCAATCTCTGGCCACATATTGCCAAGTACATTCCAACTACCAATTGTTGCAGCAAGGATCTGAGATTGCCACCAAACCGATATAGTAAACCAGTGATGGTCACCTGGCCAGTCATGGACACATGCAGCATGTGCAAACACTATAATTCCTACCACAAAAATTTTTTAACAGTTAAAATTTTTAACATTTTTTCAAAATTTTTAACATGTTAAAAATTCCTGGTTTAAAAGGAAAGTCAAAGGAAAATCAAAATTTTTAACATGTTAAAAATTTTGAAAAATGTTAAAAATTTTAACTGTTAAAAAAACGAATGAGGACTCTGGAAATTCATGCAGTGTCCAGCAAAAACCACCACAGCAATCTCCAGGTTGATCATCAACCAAGTGCACAGACATAACTGAGGTTGGGACCCACCTGCTCCTGCCCAGGAGCGCCTGCGCGTGAGAAACATTGGTGAACAAAAACGCAACCAGCTCTCACAACTGCATCCTACCAAGGAGCACTGCACTCATCAACTGCATCCTACCAAGGAGCACTGCTCTCATCAACTGCATCCTACCAAGGAGCGCTGCTTGTTTTTTTATACACCGCTGCCAAGTTTGTCTCATCGATCACTCTGCTGTACCTTCAGCATCCAAATGCACTTCCTGAGCTTCTTCAGCTTCCTCTTGCACTTCCTGAGCTGCCCCCACCAAGGACCTAAACTCTTACATGCTCAGGTGATTCTGCTGCCATGAGCATGGACACAAACTCATCCACTAGCCCGCGCTTATCCAGCTCAGACTCCAGTGCAGGCTCTTCGGGCTGCTCCACATCAGCTGGCAAAGAAGCATAGGAAGGACCGCTTTTCTCCTGCAGGAAAAAAAACATGTCTGCAAGTTGCAACAGGCCACACTGCTATTCAGTCACTCTCCACCCAGCATGCACATTGAACAAAACCAACAGTCCTCTCTCATGAGGCGAAGCTGTTTCGAGGAAGTAGATGGCTCGCCTCCAACCCACCTGCCCTCTTGCTTGAGGCTCATGATCTGGCCCTCGATCCAAGCCTTTCTCTTCTTGCCTTTCGTGCCCCTCTCCTTTTTCCAAGCGTCTGGCAAATAATGCTTCTCCCAAGCATTTCCTCCCCAATACTCTTGGGCCTCGGCATCTTGTGGATCTTCCTGTGGCCAGTCCTCCTTCTTCCAGCCCTCCTTCTTCCAGCCCTCCTTCTTCCAAACCTGTTTCCAGCTCTCCTTAGGCCAGTCCTCCTTCTTCCAGTCCTTCTTCCAATCCTGCTTTGCGTCCGCCCTCAAAACCAACAGCATCTGGATGGCTGAGAGCTTCTGGATGGCTGGGAGCAGCTTCTGGATGGCTGGGAGCAGCTTCTGGCTGGCTGGGACCAGCTTCTGGATGGCTGGGACCAGCTTCTGGATGACCAGCTGCAACCTCCAAAGGTTAGAGATAGGGAAGGGAAGATGATTAACTCCTGGTCCATTCATTCCCTTAATTACAAGACCAGGAGGTGTGATAGGATAATGATAGAGAGATAGTCTTCTTATCTCTAAGTCACGTTATTTCCTTATTATTTCCCTATCAACATGAAAAGAATAGCAATAAAAGCTAGAAATGGAAAGGAGATTCCTCACGTCATCAAATAATCATAAAATAAATATAATAAAATAAGATGAAGATAATGATAAAGAACGAGAAAAGAGGAAACGAAAGTAATAAAAGAATATGAAAATGTGCTATTCATCTGATGAAGCCACTTCTGTGATAACAGCAGTGCCCTCTTTCAGCCCATACACAGGGCTGGACTCATCTTCTTCTTCTTCAATCTCGTCCAGCTCTGCTTGCAAATGGGCTTGGTATACCCCGTCAGCATACCCAGCCTTTTTCCAGCTCTGCCAGTCCCAGTGCTTGGGGCTCGAGACTGCATTGCTCGGGCCTCTGACCCACAGATTGGTGTTCGGGGCCTGCCTCATGAAGTAGCTGTTGCAAAACATATTGATGCAAATCTTCTTCCTGATGTAGGATTTTGTTCCACATTGGGGACAGATCCTCAGATCTTGCAGGGCCTCGCCGGCCATGGGCTTGGCAAGCGCCATGGCGCCGAATTGCTGCTGCCACTCAAAATGGTATTTTCAATTGTTTGCCTAATCCTTTGCTTTCTGTCTAGCTTCCTGCCCGGGAGCTGCGGGACTTGCAACGTTTGCTGCTTGCATCCAAGACCTCTTGAAAGATGATCAGCAACATGCAGCACGCTGCTTCAATGCCAAGTGCTTTCAAGACAAATTCCTTCCATGCAGAATGTGCGCCCACGCAGCCTCAAACACGATAGGCAACAGTGCACGCAGCCGCCCGCTGCCCAAACCTCAGGATCAACACATCAGAGTCCTGTGAAGACATGGGATCTCCCACAACTGCGACAAGCATGACTCTGGCATGAACAGCAACGCATCCTACCAAGGAGCATCAACTGCATCCTACCAAGGAGCAAATTATACACCGCTGCACTCACCAACTGCATCCTGCCAAGGAGCAAATTATACACCACTGCATGTGCACAGGTGAGCCATCTGTCTCATCAGTCACTCTGGATCCGAGGCCCTGGCAACACGAAAGCTAGCTCCACACTCTGCCTTTCATTTTGGACTATGACCTGCTGCTCTGACAATCTGAAGCTCTCCACATCAATCTCTCGACTCCACAGGACAAAGCAACCCATCATGTCTTTGGCAGTGGCAGTGTTCTTAGCACGAACTTTGGCCATGGCTAAATTGATCTTGGTCTCTCAAAACAGCTGCAATTTCGCACGCATTACGCAAAGGCGTTATGAAGCACAGGCATGGTGCGCATGAATTCCTGCGCGTGATTCCACGCAGCTGCATGTTGCACCACAAAAAAATCGACAAGAACACAGCTCACAACTCATTATTCTTGCATGCCTGCTGTAACATTGAAATTAAAAAATATGATCGATCGATATACATGCGTGCACGTGATCATGATGAAAACATTGCTTAAAAAACATTGCTTATTTAAGCATTTTGACATTTTTATATATCAACACGATTTAAGCAATGATTGCTTATTTAAGCGGCACAATGCTTAATTAAGACCGCAAAAGTCCATAATTAAGCAATGTTACCATGAAACAATGCTTATTTAAGCGAAAAGTGTTTAAATAAACAATGTTTTCCAACGAACATCGATGATTTAAGCATGGTTCTGTTAAATAAACACTTTTGGAAGATTTGGGTGTCGCTTACCCGCGCCAAAGCGTTGACCGTGGTAGTGGCCCCGCCCAGCTCCACTGGTCCGCTTGGCATGCTGCAAACAGCTAGCGCGCGTCTCTACGGCCGGCTGGCAATGGGCGATCTGACACGGCCTGCTGCTGATGCAGCCACTCTGCTGCTGCGTACGGGCTTGGACCTGAAAGACCTCAGTGAGACCGCTTGGCATAGCGCCCATCATATCGGATACAAAGCATGCTGGAACTCCCGCTCGCCCTTGCCTTGAATGATGACGCTGAGCCAGAGATATTTGCCCTGCGATTCCCGCGCCCCGCTCGGTCTCGCGGTCTCTCTCCTACCAATTGCCTTGTACCCCAAACCCTAACTAGGTCGCTTGCCAACTGCTTTGCCATAGGACCTGTGCCGCGCCAGGCCCTTGCAATGTCTGGGCTCTTGGAACATTGTGCGCGCGCTCAGCCAGGAGTAGTAAGGAAAGGGGGCCTATAGTAACCTAATTCTTGGGCATTTTTGGTCCCAAAACCCTGCAAAACAGCCAAATTCTTCAACCCGCTGAACGTTTTTCCGATGTCACCGGTCAATGTCACCACTCCGTTTTTGGTGCAAAAAGCGCTGAAAACGGCGAACTCCGAAAAGTGCGTTTTTTCGTGTCCTGCGTCCAAAGTGCAGCCCGGGCCTCCAAATTCGCTCGTTTTCCTGCGAAAACCGGTTCCAGGTGTTTGCAGTGCTCCGAAATCCGTATTCTACCCCGAAAAACCTGCGAAGTCCAGCCCGCCGAGCTTGTCACCGCCGATGTCACCGGTCTCTAACACGTCAGCCCGCCGAGGCACAGCCCAGAGCCAGCCAGCGTCTGACGCGGCAGCCCGCCGAGGTGCTCCCGAGTAACACGTCAGCCCGCCGAGGTTTTTCCACGTAACGCGTCAGCCCGCTGAACTCGTCACCACCGATGTCACCGGTCTCTAACACGTCAGCCCGCCGAGGTCCTCAGCCCGCCGAGGTTTTTCCACGTAACGCGTCAGCCCGCTGAACTCGTCACCACCGATGTCACCGGTCTCTAACACGTCAGCCCGCCGAGGTCCCGGGGAGGAATCGAACCTCCGAAACGTCGCTACGGAGAGCAACGCCTAAACCATCTCACCATGGGCTCTCGTTACCTGTCCAAAACGGCGCTTTTTGGCCCAAAAACGGTCTCACCGCGATGTCACCGCTTCGTCACCGCTCTCTTTGGGCCGAAAAGTGCGCAATGGAAAAGCGAGTTTGTGTGGTAGCACGGGAATATGAATTGAGGGATATTTTCGAAACTCCAAGGGTTTGCAAAACCTGGTTGATCCTGCCAGTAGTCATATGCTTGTCTCAAAGCCGTTCCTAAAAAGGTCTCGGGCTCGATTCAGAGCTCGTTGACCACGGGTCTCTCCAACAAGGCAGACCAGTCGGCCTTCGACGTGCTGGAGGGCGTGGTTGCCACCAAGAGCACCCCGGACAGCGTGGACCAGAAGCTGTCCAACTACAGCACCACGGCGGCCATGAACGGTTCCATCGCCTCGGCCAACAACGCCACGCTGGCCACGGTGGCCGCCAACTACGGTCTCAAGACGGTGGTGGACCAACACTCCCTGGACATAGCGGCGAGGATCACGCCGCTGGAGGTAGACACCAAGGTGGCCAACGCTCTCCTGGGGCCGTCACCGCCGCGGCGCTGGCCTCCGAGCTCGCGAGCCGAGACGCCTCCATCTCGGGGCTGCAAGCCTCCAAGGCAGACGCCAGCGCCCTGACTGCTTACGCCCTGCAGTCGGCCGTGGACACTTCCTCGGAGGTGGACTCTAAGATAGCGACGGCCCTCTTGGACGCCTCACCACGGCAGCCCTGGACGCCGCCCTCCTCGGCAAGGCGGACGCAAGCGCGCTGGCCTCCCTGCTCTCCACGGTGGACGGCTTGGACACACCGCTGGAGGTAGACGCCAAGATAGCAAATGCCCTGCTGGGTCTCGCCACCGAGGCCTTCGTCGCAGCGCAGCTTGCTAGCCGGGACGCCAGCATCGCGGCGCTCCAGGGGGCCAAGGCCGACGCGACGCTGCTGGCCTCATACGCCACGAACGCCGCGCTCTCGGCCAGCGAGACCACACTCCAGAGCGCCCTCGACGCAATCAGTAGTAAGGAACATAGGCTTATAGTATCCTATTAATTTTGGTTTTTTGGTCCCCAAACCCTGTAAAACAGCCAAATTCTTCAACCTGCTGAACGTTTTTCCGATGTCACCGGTCTTTGTCACCACTCCGTTTTTGGTGCAAAAAGCGCTGAAAACGGTGAACTCCGCAAAGCGTGTTTTTTCGTGTCAGACGTCCAAAGTGGTGCCTGAGCCTCCAAGTTCGCTCGTTTTCCGCCGAAAACCGGCTCCAGACGTTCGCCGTGCTCCGAATTCCGTTTTCTGCCCTGAAAAGCCTGCGAATTCCAGCCCGCTGAACTCGTCACCGCTTGTCACCGCTTTGTCACCACTCGCTTTTTGGGTGCAAAAGTGCGTAAAATCGGGCCCAGTTCCCGAGCTCCTTCTCCGCAGGGTTTTTCGCGGCCCGTCAGCCCGCCGAGGTCCAGGCTCGGAGTCCGACAGCCCGCCGAGGTGGTCCGTCAGCCCGCCGAGCTTGTCACCACTGATGTCACCACTGATGTCACCGCTCCATCCGGCTCCGGTTTTTGGTGCAAAAAGCGCTCAAAACGGTCGAGTCCGAAGAGTCCGTTTTTCGTGTCGGACTGCAAGTGGGATGCCCGAGCCTCCAAGTTCGCTCGTTTTCCGCCGAAAACCGGCTCCAGACGTCAGTTTTCCGCTTTCGGCCCGGAAAAGCGGCGAATTCCAGCCCGCCGAGCATGTCACCGCTTGTCACCGCTTCGTCGAGGTGGTCCGTCAGCCCGCCGAGCTTGTCACCACTGATGTCACCACTGATGTCACCGCTCCATCCGGCTCCGGTTTTTGGTGCAAAAAGCTCAAAACGGTCGAGTCCGAAGAGTCCGTTTTTCGTGTCGGACTGCAAGTGGGATGCCCGAGCCTCCAAATTCGCAGGTTTTCGGTCGAAAGCGGGCTCCAGACGTCAGTTTTCCGCTTTCGGCCCGGAAAAGCGGCGAATTCCAGCCCGCCGAGCATGTCACCGCTTGTCACCGCTTGTCACCGCTTCGTCACCGCTCTCTTTGGGGCCGAAAAGTGCGCGAGTTCGTGTACTGGCAGCACGGGAAGTTGAATTGAGGGGTATTTTCCCTCAATCGCATTCCTGCCGGTATGCTTGTCTGGGCAAGGTTGGCTCAGGTCTCGTCATGTGGCCGAGGTGACCCAAGCGCTTTTGACCGAGATGTTCGGTCAATTCATCGCATCATGCCCAGTGGCCGATTTTATAGGTCACTGCGCCACTTCGCGTACTGCCAGGGGCTGTTGCGAGTTGATATAACTCAAGTGAGGGAGCGCTGCGAAAGTACAACACCCCTGCGTTATAGACCTACTCCTAAGAAAACATGTTTGAAGGACCTGTCACGGGCAACATCCCAGAGGTCCTGGACAACGGAGAGGTGACTGACGGCACGCACGTCACAGCAGGACAGCTGGCCCTCGCTCTCACGCCCTATGCTCAAGTAACTGACCTGGCGGTGAACACGGCAGCCTCCGGCAACAACGCCGCTGCCATCCAGTCCCTGGACGACAGAGTCACCGCAGAGCTGGCCTCAAAGCTGGACAGCAGCGCGCTGGCGCCGGCGATTGCGCCCCTAGCAACGGCTGCGGCCCTGGCCACCACGGACGGTCAGGTGGCCGCGCACGGAAGCAGCATCGCAGCGCTGCAGAGCTCGCTGACCACGGGTCTCTCCAACAAGGCAGACCAGTCGGCCTTCGACGTGCTGGAGGGCGTGGTTGCCACCAAGAGCACCCCCGACTCAGTGGACCTGAAGCTGTCCAACTACAGCACCACGGCGGCCATGAACGGCTCCATCGCCTCGGCCAACAACGCCACGCTGGCCACGGTGGCCGCCAACTACGGCCTCAAGACGGTGGTGGACCAGCACTCCCTGGACATAGCGGCGAGGATCACGCCGCTGGAGGTGGACACCAAGGTGGCCAACGCTCTCCTGGGGGCCGTCACCGCCGCGGCGCTGGCCTCCGAGCTCGCGAGCCGAGACGCCTCCATCTCGGGGCTGCAGGCCTCCAAGGCAGACGCCAGCGCCCTGACTGCTTACGCCCTGCAGTCGGCCGTGGACACTTCCTCGGAGGTGGACTCTAAGATAGCGACGGCCCTCTTGGACGCCGTCACCACGGCAGCCCTGGACGCCGCCCTCCTCGGCAAGGCGGACGCAAGCGCGCTGGCCTCCCTGCTCTCCACGGTGGACGGCTTGGACACGCCGCTGGAGGTAGACACCAAGATAGCAAATGCCCTGCTGGGTCTCGCCACCGAGGCCTTCGTCGCAGCGCAGCTTGCTAGCCGGGACGCCAGCATCGCGGCGCTCCAGGGGGCCAAGGCCGACGCGACGCTGCTGGCCTCATACGCCACGAACGCCGCGCTCTCGGCCAGCGAGACCACGCTCCAGAGCGCCCTCGACGCAATCCTCGCGGAGCTCGCAGCCCTGCAGCTTTCCGGCAGCGGCGGAGTTGTTAACGCGCCGGCCTGGGCGGGCTTCACGACTTGGGAGCTCGTTCGCGGAAGTAACGTCGTTCGCAACCTGCATTTCGTGGCTCCTCTCTCTGCTGCGCTTGCCAACGGCGACGACACGCTGAGCATCACGGCAGACTGCTACTCCACGGCGGGCACTGACGCCGCCATAACAGCAGCCCTGCTGGCCTACTACACCTCGGCTCAGGTAGACGCGCTGTTGGGAGACTACCGCACAGGGGCAGCGCAGGACGCTGAGACGACCAGCGCCATCACAGCAGCGCTGCTGGCCTACTACACCTCGGCGCAGGTAGACGCGCTGTTGGGAGACTACCGCACGGCAAGCGCGCAGGACACGCAGACGCAGGCCGCCATCGCGGGCGCGCTGCTGGCCTACCGGACGGGCCCGGACCAGGACGTCTTCACAACCAACCAAATCACCTCGGCGCTGGTGGCGTACCGCTCAGCCGCAGACCAGGACACGGCGACGGCCTCGAGCATCGCCGCCGCGCTGCTCAGCTACTACACCATCGCGCAAGTAGACGGCCTCCTCGCCGGCAAGCTCGGAGTCACGGAGGCAGCCTCTGCGCTGCAGATAGCAGTGCGCTTTCCGGACGACGGAGGGGCCGACGAGGTGGTGGCCGCCATAGGAGAGCAGATCCTGGCCCCCACGGACGTCTCGCTGTCAAACTGGACGGTTCGCCCCAGCAGCGGCTGCAGCGTGGTCCTGGCCACGCACACCGCGGGCGCAGTGAGCGTGGACGGCTACACCCTGACCCTGGCGGTGAACCCGTGGAACATCGTGCGCACCTACAACTTGACCCCGGGCCGAGAGCTCCTCTTCGCCTGCCGCTACCGGCTCGGCACGGCCTCCAACTTCGTGGTGTACATGTCCGAGGCAGACAACGTCTACGACCCCTTGTACGGCAGCTTCGTGGGCGACCAGGGTGCCTGGAGCACTGCCAAGATGTACTTCACAGTGCCTCCGAACGGGGTGGCGAAGCTGCACTTCGGGGCGCACTTCCAGGCGCCGGGCCTGCCCAACCAGACGGCTGGAACGGTGGACGTCTACGGCCTCCAGATCCTGGACGCAACCCTGGAGACCGGCAACGCGGTGGAGGCGGAGGAGGACACGGCGGCCTCGGCGCTGCTGCTGAAGCACGAGTTCCTCGACGGAGGGGCCGACGACGTCACGCTGGCCACCCTGGGCGAGGTGCTGCTGGAGCCCACGCTCACCACGCTAGGCAATTTTCTGGTGCGCTCCAACAGCCAGAGCTCCGTGGCCTCGGCCAGCTTCACGGTGGGAGGCTTCCAGCTGGAGGGCTACGCCATGACCCTGAGCGCCTTCGCCTGGAACATCGTGCGCACCTACACGCTGACGCCGGGGAGACGCTACTCCTTCGGCTGCCGGTACCGGCTGGGCACGGCCTCCAACTTGGTGATGTACGTCAGCGCGGCCGACAACGACTACGTGGGCGTCACCGGCACCTTCCTCGGCACGGCCTCGCAGGGCGTCTGGAGCACGGCGCGCCTGGACTTCTCGGTGCCGCCGGGCGGAATCGCGAAGCTGCACTTCGGAGCCTTCGGCGGGTCTATCCCCGGGCTGGTGCAGCAGTCGGCGGGCACGCTGGACCTGTACAGCATGCAGATCAGGGCCTCGGCCTTCGAGGGAGAGTCGGTCTCCGTGACGGACCTGCTGGCGGACTCGCTGGCCCTCACGGGCTCGGCCACGCTGGACGGGCTCACCGCGCAGGGCAACGTGGGCTGCGACCAGCTGCTGTGCAACGACGTGAACTGCACGGACGTGTTCACGACGGGCGTGGACGCCTCAGGCGCCATTTCCTGCGCAGCGCTCACAGCAACCGGCACCGTCGCCGGAGCCACGCTGTCGTCCACAGGCGCCGTGTCGGGCAGCTCGCTGAGCATCACAGGGGCGGCCAGTGTGGGGCTGCTGAGCTCGGCCACCGGAATCACGGGCAGCACTCTCACCATCAACAACACCGCCAACGCCGGGAACTTCACCACGGTCGGAGACGTGTCCACGGGCACGCTGACGGCCTCGGGCGCAGCAACCGCGGCGAGCTTCGCAGCCACCGGGGCGGTCACGGGCGCCACGCTGACGATCACCGGGGCGGCGTCCGCGGGCCCGCTGGACTGCGAGAGCCTGGACTGCACCTTCACGGCCACGAGCGGCGGAGTGTCGACGGGCAGCGTGGTCTGCGGCGACGTGACGAGCTCGGGCACGGTCTCCGCTCCGCAGCTCTTCGCGTCCAACACGCTCACCGTGACCAACACCTCCGACTTCTCGGACGATCTCTTCCTGACGAAGAACTGGGCGGGCTGGAGCAAGCTGCAAGTGTCCAACAACAGCGCGGCCTCCGACAGCGGTCCGGAGCTGCGGCTGCTGGGCAACCAGAGCGCGCGGGTCTTCCTGGAGCGAGACGGCGGGGCGCACCAGTGCGAGCTCATCATGATCAACGACGAGGCGCTGGTGCAGACGAAGAGCCTCTCGACGCAGCTGTCCTTGACCACGAACCAGAGGAACCCCGGCTGCCTCGTGATCGCAGGCAACACGGGCAACGTGGTCTGCAACACGAGCTTCACGAATTTGTCGGACAGCAGGGTGAAGACGGAGATGACTGAGGCCGACGTGGCAGAGCTCCAGCAGCTGTTTGACTCCGTGGAGGCCAAGCAGTACAAACGCCCTGACATGAACGAGGACCTGAGGCTGGGCTTCGCCTCAAACGACTTCGCAGGAACGAAGTGGAAGAACCTGACGGGCACCGCAAGGTGGAGCGACGGCACGGAGATGGTCACCCTCGACTACTCGCACCTCACCAGCGTGCTCTGGGGGGTGTGCAAGGGCTTCCAGGGCCGGCTGGACGAGGTGGAAGCCTGGCAGGCCCAGCGGGGGCCGAAGAACCCATAAGAAACATGGCTGACGCTCGCAGACAAACCATCAAGGCCGTCTACGAGGATCCCCGCACAGGCTTCGGCAGCATAGCGCAGACGCTGCGGCAGGCTCAGGTGCGCGACCCCAGCATCTCCAGAGAGGAAGTGAAGGCGTTTCTGGACGGCCTCCGGGTGAACCAGGACCGACCGCAGAGAGGCTACAACAGCTTCGTGCCTCTGGAGCCCATGAACCAGCTGCAGGTGGACCTGGCAGACATGAAGGCTTTCGGGGGCAAGCCCTACCCCTTCATGTTGGTGGCCATCGATGCGCTGACCAAAAAAGTGGCCTCGGAGCCGCTGAAGGATCGTCTCGCGAGCACCACCGCGGCGGGCATGAAGAAGGTCTTCCAAGCCCTGGGCGTGCCGGCCAACGTGTACTCCGACGACGGCTCCGAGTTCAAGAGGGAGTTCAAGGAGCTGATGGATTTCTGGGACATCGAGAAGCAGGTGACCAGGGGCCACGCCTACTTCGCGGAGCGCACCATCCGCACCATCAAGGAGGCCATGTTGCGTCGCATAGCTGCCGGAGCGGGCCGGCGGGGCCAGTGGCACCTCATGCTGCCTGACATCTTGAACCAAATCAACGGAAGGAAGCACGCTACCACGCAGGTGGCGCCGAACCTCGCCTACTCTGACCCCGAAATGGCTGAGATTGCTCTGCGCAACATCGAGCGCAGGGCCAAACACAAGGTGACCCGCCCGGAAATCAAGGTCGGGGATATGGTTCGGATCAGGGTTAAGCCGATCGAAAGCAGGGGCTCCTACAGGGTCAACGAGATAGCCTGGAGCGAAAAGGTATACAGGGTTGTCTCCGCCGAGAGCGGGGAGATGGGGGCGAGGTTTGGCTTGGAGGGGTGGCCGGAAAAGGTGGTGCACAGGGATCTCCGAAAAGTCCCCGAAAACTCAGCTCCCGAACCGCGGGGGTTGGAGGTGCAATCCCGCCAGCGGAGGCTACAGAGAGGCCCCAGGCTCCCACCTCCTTTTTGATGCTCTCTGTGCCTCTACGATCTCTACTCTACGTCTCTACGACGTCTCCGACAGCTCCGCCCGCCACTCACTGACGAGCTTCTTCACGTCGGGCCGGGCCGGGGGCTCGGGCGGGCCCCCATGATCTAGGACCGCGTCCCACGCGTCCCACCTCCCGCTCCACGTATCATGAGCCTCAAACCAGCGCAGGGCAAGCTCTGCCCGCTGGGAGCGCGTGGCCTGGTCATCAAGAGCCGCAGAGACGTGGCTCACCTCGCTCATGATTTCCTCCAGATCCACGCTCGCAACGAGGCATTTCTCGAGGCGTCGGACTTCCGCTTCCTCACCGAGCAGCTGCTCCTCGAGGAGCTCGATGCGGCGGCGCTGGTGCGAGCGCTCGGCCTCAAGCAGCGCATCCTCGCGAGGCCGCTTGGTGGGAGGCCGCTGGGCCATCAGAGCAGCCGCAAGGCAGGGTGCGTCCTCGTCCGCCCACGCGGCAGGCTTTTCCAGAAGCCATGCCTGCACGCATCGGAAGGCCTTGGAGGAAGTCATCTCTTTGAGCAGCTGCGGCGGGTTTTTTTTTTGAGACCATTCAAGCATTTGGGACCATTCGAGCATTTGGCGGGCTTCTTTTTTCTTTGCGCGAGTCCAAGCTCGTCAGTGCGTCCGCCTACGAAGATTTCTGTTCTCTTCCTCGAGGATCTCGACGCGGCGCTCCAGCGCCTCACGGCGCAAAGTCTCACGGTTGGCCTCATCCTCAAGCTGAGCAGCATACTCTTGCGCCATCAGCAGCAACGCTAGATTTCGCTCGCTGCGTTCGCAGAGCCGCTCCAGCGCCCCGAGGAGAGCCCCACGGTGCGCAGCTTCCTCTTCAAGGTACTCGATGTGGTGCAGGTAGTGCAGGCGCTCGGCCTGGAGCAGCGCATCCTCGCGAGCCCGCGCGGGAGGTCGCTGGACCATCAGAGCGGCCGCAAGGCTGGCAACGTCCGCCTCCGCCCACACGGCGGGCTTCTCCAGAAGCCATGCCTGCACGCACCGGAAGGCCGCTGAGGAAGTCATGATAGCTTTAAGTGGCTGCGCGGGTTTTTTGAGTCCATTCAAGCATTTGGGACCATTCGAGCATTCGGCGGGCTTTTTTTTTCTTTAGCGCGTTCCCCTTGCCCTGTCCAAATCCTCCTCAAGCTCATCAACGCGCTCACTCGAGGATCTCGTCGAGGCGCTCCACCCGCCGACGGAGAATTCTGTTGCTGCGCTCCAGCTCTTCAATGCGCTCCCTGGCTCGCTTGCGATCTCTGTTCTCGCGCTCCCGCTCCTCACGGTGCAGAGTTTCACCGATGAGCAGCTCCTCAACAGTCACCTGCGCCCGCACCGCTCGCTTGCGTGTTTGCTTGAGGAACTCGTTGCAGCGGTCCAGCTGCCTGCGGAGAATTTTGTTGTCGACCTCCCGAAGCTCGCGGCGCTGAGTTTCATCGAGGAGCTCCTCATCGAGCTGCGCGATGAGATGCCGCTGGTGCGAGCGCTCGGCCTCAAGCAGCGCGTCCTCGCGAGGCCGCTCGTAGGGAGGCCGCTGGGCCATCAGAGCAGCCGCAAGGCAGGGAGCGTCCTCGTCCGCCCACGCGGCAGGCTTCTCCAGGAGCCATGCCTGCACGCATCGGAAGGCCGCTGAGGAAGTCATCTCTTTGAGCAGCTGCGGCGGTTCGAAATCAGCATTATCGAGAAAGCGAGAAAACGAGAGCTCGGGATCTTTCTTTTTTCAGGTTCCGACAGTCTACGCCCAGCATCGGCTCAGCCGCAGCGGCAATGTCGGAGCGGGCCCCAGAGGCGGGGGCCCCACGAGGAACTCCATCACGAGGTCGAAGGGCGCAGAGCCAGGCGGAGCGTAAGCGCCCAGCATCCGCAGCTGCTCCAGGTTGCGCCAGTGCCCCAGCGGCCGCGAGTTGTGAGCGTCGAGGCCGTAGACCTTGTCGTTGAAGGGCGAGAGGGACTTCTTCTCGACGGTCTCCACGGCGATCTCGTGCGCGCGGCTGCGCAGCTGCGCGAAGGTCGCCCTGCGCTCGCTGCCTTCCTCCAGCACCTCCCTGTACTCGAGATGCCGGACGTTGGTCACCGCCTTCTTGGGCACGCCCTTGATCTTGCGCTTCTCCTTGCGCGCGCCGTCGGGCTGGACCGTGAGGATGCTGTACATCTTGGAGCGCAGGCCGACGTACTCCAGGATCCTGGCGGGGAAGGTCTCGTCGCCGAGCTTGCCCAGCAGCCCCATCACCTCGATGGCCTTGGCGCGCGCCGCAGCAGAGAGTGCGCTCAGGTCCCTCTCGGGGTCCTTGGACTTGCCGGCCACGTCGAAGAGGGCGGCGCCGTTCAGGTTCGCCTCGGCCATGGCGTGGAGCGGGTCCTGCAGCTCGAAGATCTGCACCATCACGGAGTCGGTGTCCGTGAAGAGCAGCCTCATCTTCGGGAAGAGCCTCCTCATGTGGAGGTAGTAGGCCTTCTCCATCATGAGCTTGGAGAGCTGCAGCGTGCGGGCGCCGACTTGGGTGGGCACGCTCACGCAGGCCTTGCTGCGGTTCGTCTTGAGCGTCTCCACGAAGGCCAGGAACCCCTCCGAGTCGTTGATCTGAAACTCGAAGTTCGTCACGGAGCTCTTGCCCACAGCCCGCTCGAACTTGACCGGGTCCACGTAGGCGTTCGTGTTCCTGAACTTGTCGGGGTTCATGCAGCAGCGACCGAAGATGGCGTTCTGGGTGAGCTTCACCACCTTCTCGGCGACCACGCTCCCCGCCGTCTTGAGCTGCCTCCGCTCGCTGTGCTTGAGCTCCATGAAACCCGCCATGAAGGGGCTGCAGGCGAAGCGGTAGGCTCTGTGCAGCCTCCAGATCCTGGCACCCAGCACGTCCCGCAGGAACTTGAGCCGCTTGCCGTCCACGCCCTCTTCTACGTGCATGCCGAGGAAGGGCACGAGCTTCTCGCAGGGCGACGGGGAGAGGCCGAGGCGCTCCGCCATGTTCGCAGTGTGCGGCCCGTACAGGCCCTTCCCGACCTTCATGCGCGCGGGCGGAGCCCAGTCCAAGTGGTCGTGCACCTCCGGGGGAAAGTCGTAGTCCACGAGGAGCAGATAGCTCACCTCCTCGGAGTCGGACTCCCAGTTCAGCCCGGAGAGGCACGTATCGTGCAGCCAGCTCAGCCTTGCGGCGTTTTCTTCTGGCAGGGCGACCGTCTCGCAGGGGCCGTTGGGCATGGGTAGCGACATTGCTGCTGGGTACATGGCGTTGAAGTCCAAGTACGAGATCCAGCTGACGGGCTCCTCGGAGTTGTAGTCCTCCTCGCCCAGCTCGGGGTTGTTGGCTTGAGCGAAGGGCTGGAAGATGCAGCTCAGCCCTCCCATGACAGAGGCCCGCACGTCCTTGTAGGCCTGCTCGTCGGTGATGAGGTGAATGGGAGTCTCGCGGGCCGAGTGCCGCAGCATGGCGTCCCAGGCGGCTCCGGGCAGCGTGACGTAGTGGATTGGGTCGAGCCCCGACTGCGCCCGGAAGGAGTCCCGGTAGCTCTCCATCACGTCCGCCAGGGCCAGGACGTCGGTGTGGAGGTAGCAGTCGTGGAACTCGCGGAAGGTCTCCCACCCCATGAGATTGGCGGTGTTGACGGCCAGCCGGTGGTCCTCTGCGCTCACCGCTTTTCCAGCCAGCACGCTGTCGTAGCAGTGCTGCTCCCACACCGCGGGCATCTCCCACGCCTCGGCGCCGCAGAAGTGCTCGAAGGGCATGGGCAGCTTGCGCAGGATGCAGTCCCACGCCTGCTCCAGGTCGCAGTGCGTCCGCCGCTGTTTGAGAGGCCGTCTTTGGGGCGGAGAGTCGGTCGGCGTGCGCAGCTGCAGCTCGGGGTGAAGCGAGGCCATCAGCGGGAAGAGCTCTGGCAGCTGCTTGTGGGTGCAGGCCCTGAGGTCGTCGATCATGCTGGCCAGGCTCGTGGGGAAGACGTTCATGCTGTCCACGAACCTCAGCGGGCCCCAGCTCATCTGCAGGCACTTCTCGCCCGACTTGCAGAGGACTCGGAGGCTGAGGTGGCTGTAGTCGCCCTGCTTGATCGCGGCCTGCAGGGCGCACCAGCCGCTGAGGGGCTTTGGCGCGGCCTTGGCCTTGGCCTTGGGCTTTGGTGCGGCCTTTGGTGCGGCCTTTGGCGCGGCCTTGGCCATGGGCATGGGCCTCTCGGACTCGCTGCCGCTTCCTTCTTGATCGCCTTCTGCCTCGCTCTCGGTGCCGTCGTTGTCGCAGTCCTCGCCGAGCTCTTCGCGCGGCGCCCTGCAGACAGGAGAGCCCATCGTGGCGATGTAGCGCAGCAGGAAGTGGAAGTCGTAGCCGCCCCCGTTGTGAAAGACCACTGGGATGGTCTTGGGCGTCTGGGCCGCGATGTTGCAGGAGTGGCACAGCGCCCCGAGATACTGCCCGGTGCCGTGGCAGTGGTGGAGCTTCTTCTCAGCGGTCTCGAAGGACGCGAGGCACTCCCTGCAATGAGTGGCGGCCCTGTGCTCCAGCTCCTCCCGCCGGGTCATGCTGACGGCCCGAGTTCGGCGTCTCCAGGTGAGGTAGTGGTCGGCCAGCTTGAGAAGGTCGTCCAGCATGGCGCGGACGGCGTGGAACTTGCCGCTGTCCCGCTCGTGGTGCGTGAGCCTCAGCCTCAGCTCCTCGGGTGGCACGTAGCCGCAGCGCCCGACGGCGACGTAGCAGGAAGAAGCCGCGACGGTCTGGCGCGCCGGCTGCTGCTGCGCTATGTGGACCGTCGGGGCGGGCGTGCTGTAGACCTCGAGGTCCGCGTAGCACGTGAGGGGCGCGAGCTCTGCGGAGGCCTTGCCCCTGTAGCGCAGCAGGCTCTTCTCGGGCCCGGGCAGCGGCACTTTCCGAGTGCGCTCGGCTATCTCTCGATAGCACTGGGTGGCGCGGTGGCGCTGCCACGAGGCCTTCAGGGTGAAGCGGGCCATGCACCTCGGGCACTTGTACTCCCTGCAGCCGCCGGTGTTGGCGGGCGTGGCTCCCAGGGTCAGCCCCTGTCTGCTGGCCAGCGCCTGGAAGTTGTGGATCAAGCTGTAGTGGCCGCTGTGCAGCAGAAGCAGCACGGTGTGCTGGACGACGCCCGTGCCGCTCGGGGCGCGCTGCTGGAGGACGTGGTAGTACTCCAGCCCGTCCGCCCACAGGGTTCGCTGCCACACGAAGACGAAGACCTCCACCCGCCCCGCGTTGCGGAGCTCGAAGGCGTCGATGTCGTCGAAGCCCACGGGGCGGTCCGTCGGCAGGCCAGAGAAGTCCACCCCCGCGTCGGCCAGAGCGGGCTGCCATCCCGCGGGGCGGCGTCCGCGGCGGCTCATCTCGGGGTAGAAGAAGGAGCCCGAGCAGCTCGTGGCCCTTGACCGCTGGAGCTTGTCGAGCCCTTCGACTCCGAGGCAGTGGGCGAGGACGCACCACATGAAGCAGCGGTGGTCCTCGTTCCGAGGGTTCCAGATGGCCTTCTTCTTGGCCAGGGTCTCGGGCAGCTCCTTCCAGCAGCCTCCCGCCTCGTTGGGCGGCGGGGGCGCGGGCATGTCGGCCAGCTGCTGCGAGGGCGCAGTCAGCAAATACGCCGCCGTGATGCCCACGACGGTCCAGTTAGACTCGGGGAAGCGGGAGCGCTCGACCGCGACCTCGAACTTCGTCCTGATGGCCGCCATCATGGTTCCGGCGCGGGCCGACAGAGGCGCGGGCCTCACGATCCACGGCGCCAGCCTGAGGTAGTGGAGCGTGAGCTCCGCGTCGTTTGCGGTCGGGCGCCTCAGCAGGATCTGGAAGCTGACCTTGGCGAGGAAGGGCAGCCGAATGACCAGCAGGTCTTGGAGCCGGTCCACCAGCAGCCGCAAGGCGTCGATGGTGAAGACCTGCTGCTCAGGAAGAGGGCGCAGCCGCAGCTCGCGGGTCCAAGCGGCCCCACGCGGGCGCAGTTCTGTCACATCGGCCTCGGCGCTAGGCGCACGCGGCTCCTCCAGAGGCACCGCCCGGACAGCGCTGAGCCCCAGGCGGCCCCAGATGCGATCAGACAGCTCGGAGATCATGGCGCGAATTGGTTTGAGCTGAATAAATTGCTTTCTATAGAAAAAATAATAAATATTCCGTCGGTCGGACGAGCACCCTCAGCATTGCCGACAACTCCTGCTTTGTCGACCGCGAAACAACCATGCACCACAAGCATCGCCCTTTTTTCAGTCATGTTCTGTCCGGGATTCGGCATCTACCGCGTCACAGCGAGTCGGCGGTGCGGCCCTGCAGGTTCAGCGCCGTGAGGAGCTCTCTGGAGGCCTCATCCAGCTCCTTGCGCGCCTTCTCGACCCGCTCCAAGGCTGCGAGGGTTGCGCTCTTGGCCGTCAGCGAGACCGGCAGCCGCTCAGCGATTTTCTTGCTGACGAGCTGCTCCTCCACCTCGTAGAGCTCTCTCTCGATCTGGGCCAGCGAGGCGATGTCGCTCGTGCAAGTGCGGCGCTGCCTCAGGGCCTCGTGCTTCTCGCGGAGCGCTTCCATAGTCTCCCAGCTCTCCTCCTTGCGCTCCTCGGCCACCGTGGGAGCAGAGCTGCGGGCCGTGCGCTGGTTGAGGCGCTTGCGAAGCTTGAGCCGAAGCTCTTGGGAGCGCTTCAGCATGTCCCTCCAGTCCTGCATGTCGACCTCCTCCGCCGGGAACCTGCCGGCGACCCCGTCAGCCAGCAGCCGCTCCAGCACGGGCACTCCCCGAGTGAGCTCATCATGCAGGCGGCTCACCTCCTCCAGAGAGGCTCCCCGCTTCAGCGCCTCGGCATCGACGGCGGCCCTCAGCAGAGGCCTCAGCTGCTCGCGGCGCTCCAGGACGTGGGTGGCCATTCTGAATTTTTTTACTGAGCAAAAATCGGCTGCGGCATCGGAAGAAACTACAGCGGGCACTCGCGAGACGGTGGCTCCACACGCAGATCCGTGACCTCAAGACTCAAGCCGCACATGCCGCTCATCAACCACAAGCTGCGCGCTCTCAGCCTAACGCGCGCGGTGCAGTGAGCCAGCTCAGCGGGGCGGTCCGCAAACGTGCCGCCGGCGTTCCAGAAGCGCGCGTGGGCCGGCAGCTTGGCCTTCAGCATCCAATCGCCGCCGCGCGATTGCCTCACAGAAGGCAGCAGCCGCTGGCGCACGGCCTCGGGCGTGAGCTTCGCGTCGAAGACGCGCTCGGATGCGGCCGCCAGCAGCTCGACCAGATCGGTCTCGGCCCGCTCCCAGAAGAGCCTCGTGCGCTCGTCGGTTGCGAAGCTCACACTGGGGCGCTGCCCCTCGGAGAAAGCCCTGGGCTCCCATGGGATTTCCAGCGAAGCTTCGCTCTGCCAAAACAGCGGCTCCAGGCACAAGAATTTGCCACCCTTAGCATTGGAGCGCACCTCGCCCAAGTTCCACATGCTTGTCTGGCTCGTCATCCTTTTCTGTCTCCGATTAAAAAAAGATTGGTCCGAGCATGCGAAACTGCTTGAGCCGCGTCGTCGCCTGTGCGTGCTTCGTTGTGCTGGTGGTGGTTATTAAACATGCCGAGACTGCTGGAGCTGTTTTGCGGCACAAAGTCGATTGGCCGAGCCTTCGAGGCGGCAGGGTGGGAGGTCGTTTCCTTGGACATCGTGTCGAAATTTGAGCCCACGATCCTGTGCGACATCCGGAGCTGGGACTACACGACGTTTCCGCCGGGGCACTTTGACATGGTCTGGGCCAGCCCGGTCTGCACGGAGTACAGCCGAGCTCTGACGATGCGCCCTCGACGACTCGAGGAGGGCGACGCGCTGGTGCTCAGAGCCCTTGAGATCATGGCGCACTTCGACCCGCTCATGTGGGTCATAGAGAATCCGGCCACCGGGCTGCTGAAGACCCGCCCGTTCATGGAGCGCCTACCCTGGGTGGACGTCACCTACTGCAAGTACGGGACTCCGTACAGGAAGCAGACCCGACTGTGGACCAACATGCGCTGGAGGCCGAGCCGAGGGCTGTGCAGGACCGGCAGCCGGTGCGATGCGTGGGAGGACGGGAGGCATCTGAGGGGCGCCCAAGGGGGGCCTCGACTCATGGGGGGCCTGCGTGAGAAGGTCAGAGGGCAGTCGCGCAAGCTGCTTTACAGCATTCCTACGGCGCTGTGCGAGGAGATTGCGAGTGCGGCCACGGCAGAGCTTGCGGATCGGCTGAGCATTCCGGACTGAACCGAGGATCATTTCTTATAAGATCCTTCTCCAGTATCAAACGAGGTTGGGCGAGCCAGTGGTTCCTATAGGTTCCTACAAGGGCCTAAAAAAACTCCGACGCCCTTCGTCTGGTTGGGTCATGAGCCGTTGGGCAGACCAGTACTTAAAAACGAACCCCCCCGCACCCGTTGGGCGAACCAGTACTTAAAAAAAAACGAAACCCCCCAGGCACGTTGGGCAGACCAGTACTTACAAACGAACCCCCCCGCACCCGTTGGGCGAACCAGTACTTAAAAAAACGAAACCCCCCAGGCACGTTGGGCAGACCAGTACTTAAAAACGAACCCCCCCCGCACCCGTTGGGCGAACCAGTACTTAAAAAAACGAAACCCCCCAGGCACGTTGGGCAGACCAGTACTCGAAAAAAAAAAATCCGAAACCCCTCCAGACCCGTTGGGCAGACCAGTACTAAGCCAAAAATGCCGGGCCCTTTGGGCAGACCAGTACTCGAAAAAAAAAAAATCCGAAACCCCTCCAGACCTGTTGGGCAGGCCAGTACTTGAAAAAAAAGCGAAACCCTTCCAGACCCGTTGGGCAGACCAGTACCAAGCCAAAACCCCCGAAGCCTTTGGGCAGACCAGTACTCGAAAAAAAAAATCCGAAACCCCTCCAGACGTGCTGGGCAAACCAGAACTTAAAAAATCCGAAACCCCTCCAGACCCGTTGGGCAGACCAGTACTAAGCCAAAAATGCCGGGCCCTTTGGGCAGACCAGTACTCGAAAAAAAAATCCGAAACCCCTCCAGCCCTGTTGGGCAGACCAGTACTTGAAAAAAAAGCGAAACCCTTCCAGACCCGTTGGGCAGACCAGTACCAAGCCAAAACCCCCGAAGCCTTTGGGCAGGCCAGTACTCGAAAAAAAAATCCGAAACCCCTCCAGACCTGTTGGGCAGACCAGTACTTGAAAAAAAAGCGAAACCCTTCCAGACCCGTTGGGCAGACCAGTACCAAGCCAAAACCCCCGAAGCCTTTGGGCAGACCAGTACTCGAAAAAAAATCCGAAACCCCTCCAGACGTGCTGGGCAAACCAGAACTTAAAAAAAAACCGAAACCCCTCCAGACCCGTTGGGCAGACCAGTACTAAGCCAAAAATGCCGGGCCCTTTGGGCAGACCAGTACTCGAAAAAACGATCCCGCCCGGACCCGTTGGGCTAACCAGTACTTGAAAAAACCCGACCGAGCCAGCATCAAACGAGGTTGGGCGAGCCTGTATCAAACGAGGTTGGGCGGAGGCGTACTAAAGCGCACGCTCAACCGCTTGTACTGTGGCCGCCTATATCACAGAGGCCCCACAACACAACGTCGCCTGCTTGGTGCTGCTCGCTCCTACGGTGCCCGCTCGGCACCGGGTACCCTCGGCACTGTGCCCGCTCGGCACAGTGCCCGCTCGGTACGTCCTAGTGCCCGCTCGGCACGTCTAGCTACAAGTGCCCGCTCGGTACGTCCTAGTGCCCGCTCGGCTCGTCTAGCTACAAGTGCCCGCTCGGCACGTCTACCTACAAGTGGTCTACCTACTAGTGCCCGCACGGCACTGTGCCCGCTCGGCACGTCTACCTATAAGTGCCCGCTCGGCACTGTGCCTGCTCGGCACGTCTAGTTACAAGTGCCCGCTCGGCACTGTGCCCGCTCGCCACGTCTACCTATAAGTGCCCGCTCGGCACTGTGCCCGCTCGGCACGTCTAGTTACAAGTGCCCGCTCGGCACTGCCCCGCCTCCCACTCCACGAAGTTCTCCTGGACCTGACACGTACGACAGCCTGACAGGAAAAAAAAACTCAGGGGGGACGTGTTGGGGTGAAGCGCATGCCGATTCCAAGCATGTAAAACCATGTCATGCGAAAATCATGTCAAAAACCATGCAAGACCGTGTCATGCGAAAATCAAGCAAAATCATGTCAAAATCCGTGCAAAACCATGTCATGCGAAAATCATGTCAAAAAAACATGCAAAACCGTGTCATGCGAAAATCAAGCAAAATCATGTCAAAATCCGTGCAAAACCAAGTCATGCGAAAATCAAGCAAAATAATGTCAAAACCATGCAAATTCGTGCAAAACAAGCTAGCCCACCAGGGCGCGCGCGTACAACGAGCATTTCCGGAAAAACGTGGCAATTAGTCTGGGAATTGGCTTTGCAAACAAAAAGGTTACGCAGAGGCGCTCGCTGGGCTGGAGGCGAAAAGAACCGTCTCGGACATGGGGAAATACTTTCCCAAGGAGAGGCGCTCACTGGGCTGGAGGTGGAAAGATCCGACTCTCCACAATGATCCGTCTCTCCACAATGATCCGTCTCGGGGATTTCTCGCTCCCAGGAGAGGCGCTCACCGGGCTGGAGGCAATAAGATCCGTCTCGGACCTGGGAATTAAAGTCTTTTAAGGAGAGGCGCTCACCGGGCTGGAGGCGGGAAGATCCGTCTCGGACCTTGGAATAAAAGCCCTCTAGGAAGAGGCGGTCACCGAGCTGGAGGCGGAAAGATCCGTCTCTCCACAATGATCCGTCTCTCCACAATGATCCGTCTCGGGGATTTCTCGCTCCCCTGAGAGGCGCTCACCGGGCTGGAGGCAATAAGATCCGTCTCGGACCTGGGAATTAAAGTCTTTTAAGGAGAGGCGCTCACCGGGCTGGAGGCAATAAGATCCGTCTCGGACCTGGGTATTAAAGTCTCTTAAGGAGAGGCGCTCACCGGGCTGGAGGCGGGAAGATCCGTCTCG
>CAUJNA010003231.1:0-60000 GCA_963377175.1 Effrenium voratum
CAGCCCGAAATTATCAACTTTTTTCAGCACACGCTTAGTACAAAAACCTTTCAGGAAAGTTGCAGTACACAAAGTGCACTTTCGCAGCTCCAGCTCGAAAAGTGCAACTGTTCAATGGCTGTCATCAGAAAACTTTCAGGGGCCATTCTGTGAAACACGTTATCGTATTGTTCTGATCTGCCAGCAACAAGGCCGCTTCCTGTAATTGTTTTCTTTCATAACTCGTTTGCAGTGAGTCGAGCAGTTGTAAACGCACGGGTCCGCCGAATGCTAAAATGCTGGGAACGGATTCTAGTACAAGCTCACATGATTTGAATTGGATACAAGCATCTCCATGTTTAGAACCAATTACGCATGGCTCTTTGCTAAGGCTACGCAAGAAAGGTACATTCCTTTACATGTGCCTGTGCAAGGGCAAAATGGAGCAAGACCAGTTCTCTTTAACCCCAACTGCTCTCCGCAAGTGCTGGAGAATCATTAGACAAAGCTTTTCAGCCTTGCATTATGGAAGATCGTGGGCCTGGTTTGATTTTTGGCATTCCGGTTTATTCTGGTTGACCGATTCCACCAGGTTGGTGCTTCCCCTTGGTTTTCCTTTGAAGCCATGGTGGCTCTCACCCTCACTTTGTGATGTACCCACTTTCAGTCTGCGTGTGTCATTTCAACCTGGATCCAGCAAGGCTGCGCCGTTCTCTCTGACGGTGTAAATGTAGGTGTCCGCATCTCGCCGCTTGGCCTGGATCTCTTGGCAACTTGGGAGTCCAGCATTGGCATCTCCTCGGTCATGATCAAGCTTTTGGAGACCGAACCGGTGCTGTCAAGGGTCTCTCCTTGCCTCTGTACCCTTGACAAATGTCAGCCTCTAAAAGGAAATCCAAAGGAAGCCCAGCCAATTTGTGACCCAAAAGTGGTTTGGCCCCACCTTTTTCAAGGTTCGGGCACAGCATGCAAATGTTTGCTCTCAAACCGTGCCCCGTCCTGTGTTGAACTCGTTACTGCAGTCCCCACTCAGCAAGAACCACTTCTTCTTGTCCGTGGCATCAACATAGCTCATTTCGCACACCTGGCAGGCACGCTGCTATCTGGCGGATGAGCTGGTTTTGGAAAGTACTGGATAAAATTAAACATAGTATTCCACTTACATCACCCTTTTTGGCGTACCCGAATCTCAAGGTGTTTTATGGGACGCCCCAAACCAGCTTCTCTCCCTTCAGACGATACTGAACAAGATTGCCGCCAAACACCGATGGACACTATTCAAAACCCGATACGCATCAACCTGAAGATGGCACCCCCTAAAGCCAATGCCAAAATACGATTGTCAGATACTATCACCGTTCATAGCCAACTTGGGGTCAACCATGAACCAATGTGGCATTTCTGAAAGCATGCCAATTTGGGTGTCTGCCCTACTCCCTCGGCGGCCCATTCGCGCCTGATCCAAGACACCATCCAAGTTGCAGTCCTTCCATTGGCAACATGGGGGTGCGTCCATATGAGTTGGACCCTCAGATTGCTTGGTTTCCTGGTTTCCACAGCATCCTATTCGCGGAAACTCCTGTCGGGGGAACAACTCTAGACCATCCTGATGACTGTGTCAAAGGCCAGCCATTTTGCAGCTTTTGAACCTGGATGAGAAATAAACAGGCAGCTTGCAATGTACAGTATGTGTGCCATGCTAATAACCCGGATGGAATTCTATGCGACACCTCTCGCTTACGCTGCAAAACGGTTGCACGTGCCACACACACACACACACAAAGAGGCACCTTATCCCGTCGAGCCTGGGCGCGGCTGACGTGGGCACTGCCCAATGTGTTGGCACGCCAAAACACGTGGCTAAGGAATGCAGCAACCTTCAAGCCCCAAATCAGCAAGTGGGTGCTTCTCAACATTTGGGGCCAATTCCTGCGTGCGCCTATAGAAAAAAAGTGGCCCTAATCTCGAGAAACACTGAGGCCAGTGCCGCAATTGCCATACTGTTGAGCAGTGGCTTCGGATTGAACTCCAACATTGATGCTGAGACAGTGTTAGATCGTCCAAGATGATAGTTTCAAATTCAAATCGTTTTGCAGCGTCCTTGTTAAAACAGGTCCTGCCATCAAAATATCAGCCAAGCGAAATGGACGGCATCTTGATTTATCAGGGGTGCCTGATGCTTGCATGACATTGTTAGCTGAACCAAATAACAAGCACGTATACACATGGCCGAGTGTTGCTTTCAAATCACATTGCCTCTTCGAAACATGGTGGAATGTAGGCAGCGACTGTTCCCTGCTACCGTGCGTGCTGGTGCAGTGAGTAGCTTGGCCCTTATGCGCAGTTTTCGCGTAGAAAACTGCAACAAAATCGTCCGCGCTCGAGCGCCTGTATGTTTGGCTTCATAAGGAGAACACCAGTGCAGGATTCTTACATTAAAATGCTCATGATCAAAAAGCCTTCAACAATATTCCTATTCTCACAGGTATCAGTATTGTCACTACTGTTGTCACCATGTTCATTGCATCAGTCATCCCATTGTCAATGCCATGATACACCAGTGTTTGTTATACTTCGCCTTATCCGTACTATCACCTTTGCCTTTCCACCACTGTCACATTAGTTTGTCTCATGGGTGCGTTTCCTTTGGCAGTCGGGAACTCCGGCTGAGGTGCCCATAAGCCCAGTTGCTCCAAGCTCCCTAAGGGCAGAAACCTGTATCCCCACGAAAAGAAACCTAGCAACAGCGTTAAACCAATTTAGGAAGTTGTTGGTACATGAGCGGCTTATGACCCACTTACAAGACCCTTAGCTACTTGACCCTGTTCGTGGTTGTATATTTTCCACCCAAGTATCTGCCGAAATCCAAAACATTGCCCAGTCGAACAATATTGGCTGCGGAACAATATCTGCTGCGGAACAATATCGGCTGCGACACGCGCCGTCCTCGTGGCGGTAGTAGGTGTCCGGGTTGCACCACCCGCTGGGCCGAGCACAGGCGCCAGGCACGGAAAGGTTCGCTCGCCGATCCTGGCAGATGGCTGGTGTGGTCGCGCCTGTGCAAATTCATCCGCCCAAAAGTGGTCACCAAGCACTTAAACAACCATCGTTCTGAAACATGGAAGTGAAACTTCCCCAACACCTAAAAGGGACGTAGTCCAAAACCTGAATTGAAAGGCCCTTAACCAGTAGGTGTCAGCCGGCGCCAAAGGGAAATCATGGTGCTTTCTTCATCTTTCATATAGAACACAGTTGTTGGAACCCATGTTAGGTCACTGGGGATTGCCAAATTTCATCCGTGTTGTCCAAAATACCACTGTCATCTAGCAGATGCATTGTAGGCCTGATTTGAGGAATCCAGCTTGGTCAGTGCCCCCAGACAGGTTGATTGGACCTGCCTTTGAAAGAGGGAGGCCTTTCAAAGCCCAGCCTGTAGCTAGGAAAGCCAAATTGTTGCACGCCGCCACGGCAAGAGCGATTCGACACGCACGGTCCCCGCAAAGGGTTTGCCAGCCAGCGGGAAAAGTCACACGGCGCCACAGCGAGAGCGATCCGGCGCAAACAATTCCCGCACAAAGTTCATTCCGCCGGCTTCCGCCAGACCCACCCTTGCCTAAGAAGGAAGATCGAAATTGAAGGTGCGCAGAGAGGGGCTGTGCAGAGATGGACTGCACGTAGCAAGGCGGCGCAGAGCGAGGCTGGGCAACAAAGCTGGGCTGTGCAGAGCTAGGCTGTGCAAAGCTGGGCCATGCTGAGCTGTGAATGTCAGGCTACGCATCGTCAAAAGGACGGCAAACCAGACGAGTTTCTGACAGTGTCTGATTTAAGAATCTCACATTTTCCAGTCACAAAATACGAAGACACGGGATTGCTTAGGCAAGAACAACATCACGAGCTCATCTTATCCCATCGGTGAACTTGTCGGAAAGCTCATACTTCACAGCCTTAGGAACCCCACCACTCAACTTCCAAGGAACACCCCGGCCCACCAAGCACATACAGCTACAGGAGGTGCGTTCTAGGGGGTGGTGTTTTGGGGGCTGTCAGGAGCAGCTTTATGAATATGTTTCCTGCAAATCAACACATACTCTAAAAAGGGAGTTAGTGTTTGGACGGGTTCCAATTTAAACTGGGTGCCAAGTAAGGGGTCCGAAACAACACAACAACACACGCATCCCTTGGGTTTCCCTTGGGTAAATCACAAACAAAACTATCTGGGCTGTCCTCAGATCCCCTGCTAAAAGTTTAACTTTTAGTGGTTTGGTGGAAACTACCACAACCCCCCCCCCCCAAAACCTAAAACCTAAAAACGAATACACTCCCTCAAACCAACATGGAAGCTCCCAGAAGGCCTCCGTAAATGGAACCAAGCCTTCCAAAACGGTGGCAGCTTCCATGTTAGTCTGGCAGAGAGGGTCGGGACGTTGCTTCGCAGTGCTGTCCTGGATGACAATGGCCGAAGCCGTGGGGAGCCAGACCCACAGAGCCAGGCCCATGGCGCGGATGGCCGGCTGCTTCATTCGTTTGGCGCGCCGCACACCGCGGTCTGAGCCAAAGCGAAGTTCCACGGACGGCGTTCCGGGTTCCATGTTCTGCGGAATATGGGTTCTCGGAATGGGAGAGGGGCCCCGTCCATGGAACCAAAGTGAAAGACGGGATGATCACAGATGGAAAGAAAGGGTGCTTCGCCGGCTTGATGTTGCGGTGTTGCATTGCAAGTACACCAACAGCTGCGACTTACACAAGAATCCTTGTTTCCCACTTGCTCTAATTCGGATGCCAGAAATTGACGCCTTATCAATAATCCTCCAACGATTTATGATGGAGTGCTTGTTGGTGTTGGGGATTCCTTTCTTCTCGTGGGAAGTCTGTACCCAAGAAGTGAGGCAGGGTGTGTCAATCAGGCGCTAACATCACGCAAGCTGTTTGGGAAACCGCCGAGCAGGGGGTCAGCATTGATTGAGTTTTTGAGAGGTGTGCATGCTTTGGAGGGAATCCCTTGTTGGAAACGTCAAGTCCAGCACCCCTGAACGACAGCTATTCATGGACGACTTGGGGTTTGGGACATGGGACAACGCGGTCGTTGGAGGGTAGGAAAACCTCGAGCCTCCTGGTTGTCCTTTTTGCTGTGCCAAAAATGAAAGGGCACGTTGAAAGCGGTCTGAAAAGGGGGTTGACGCCCTTTGAGAAGTTGGGTTATATTATAGTCCCTCTGGAAGACAACACCCAACCCGTGGGTATACCACGCGTCGACTTGCTGAGAGCGCACCGCGCCTGCTTTCTTCGCCGGCGGGGGTGGCGGCTTTGCGTCAGCGGGCACCTCCTATGACCCAAGTTGCGAGGTGGATCATCTTGTGGCGCTAGTTTGCCCTACTTAATCAATACCATTCAATACTTCCGTTGGCCCCTTATGGCACTTAGTTCTTGTCTTAGAATGGAGAGCAAAGGGAGTCAACTTTATCTGTGTTTGCTAACCGATTGGCAATCAGCAGACATGCGTTTCAGGCAGCAGGATGTTACCCTTAGGCCAGGGACATCGCGTGGACCAGCGGAGTCTCCGCAGTCGGGTGGATTGATCTGTTAGTTGTCATTGGAGTCTGACATGACCTTGAACATGATCACAATTCAAGTTCGGGCCGCCTGTCTCCCCTCAATCTTATCTTTGAGGAGAGGTGATGGCGAGGTCTGAGGCTGGAGGAAACAACGCAAGTTGTTCAATCTAATTGCCGGAAACGATGCCTCGTTAAAAAAACAAGAGTGCCAGCAACAAGCTGCTGTACCAGCATTTAATATTCCCAAAGGGCAACATTCAAAACCCTCGAAGGGCAGCAAATTGACACAAGGGGTCTTAGGTGCTTCACTATGATCCCTCATTCACAACATACCGACTGCACCAATACAGGCTTTGTACAGATGTATCCTTTGTATATAAATGGCATGGAACCGCGGTAAGACAGGACCACGGCATGTGCGAGTGGAGGTTCCAACAAAGGGAAGGGTACAATCATGGAATCCAATTACTACTGACATGGTGGAAAAGCAACATGAAAAGAAGCAACCAGTGAGCCAGCCAGCAAGCAAGAAAGCCAAGCCAACGCAAGGCAAGGAAGGAAGCAAGCAAGCCAGGCAAGTCAAGGCACTTCAAGTTCAAGGCAAGGCAACAAGCAAGCAAGCAAGCAAGCAAGCAAGCAAGCAAGCAAGCAAGCAAGCAAGCAAGCAAGCCAGGCAAGGCAAGGCAAGGCAAGGCAAGCAAAGCCAAGCCAGCCAGCAATCACACAAACACACACAAACACACACACACACACAGACAGACACACACGCACACACGCACACACACACACACACACACACACGCACAGAAACACAGAAACACAGAAACACAGAAACACACAGAAACACAGAAACACAGAACACAGGAACACAGGAAACACAGGAACACAGGAACACAGGAACAGAACACAGGAACACAGGAACACAGGAACACAGGAACACAGGAACACGGAACACAGGAACACAGGAACACAGAACACACACACACACACACACCACACCCACACACACACACACACACACACACACACACACACACACACACACACACACACACACACACACACACACACACACACACACACACACACACACACACACACACACACACACACACACACACACACACACACACACATCTGGCTCGTGCATTCAACAACAATGTCCAACTCCCACTTGCCATGCCCACATTGGATTTACCCAGAAGGCCTGACAGTAGGTTAGCCTTTTGGGACTTCGTTGAACATCTGAACATCAACAAACACCGGGAAAACCAATAATGATTTTGGACAAAGAACTTGCTGGAAGGAATCAAACACTTTCGAGGCGAACCGGTGTTTAAATTCTGTGGATGAATGCCTAGTCTTCCATTCCAACTACCTCAGCATTGCCCCCAATCCGCCACACCTTCCGGCTTTTTGGGTCTCACTTCCCGGAGGGGACTGGCGTGGTATATCATGAACCCTGCCTAGGGCCTTCCATTGTAGCATTAATTTTTGCCTCTCCCTGTTCGGCGTATTATGAATTTGGAAGCTCGTGCCTGGTCTCGAGCAGTGGTTTGCAATTTGAGCTTTAATCACCCTTGGCTGCTTCAAGCTCCCTCGCGAATCCCTTCTTTGACATGGCCCTCACCAAAACGAGCACAAGCAAAGTGCAACCGCGACTGCAACTTGGCGCAACGCAGTGCAAACGAGCGCAAATCGGACAAGTAGATTTAAGTTCGAGAGGCCAGGACTGTATGATGCAAAACAGCCCCCAGGATCTAGAGAAGGTTGCATTGGGCTATCGGTACAGTTTGGTTTCTTCACAAATTCAGGAAACACCTCTGACATACCAAGTGCTCCTGGCTGTTGGTTTGCTTCGTTTTGGTTGGGATGGACAAAACCCTATGAATGCCATGAACCCTGTTTTGGAAAGCTTAAGGCAATGACGGCCCGGTCGAAGCCAATGATCGGCTCGAGGCCTTTGCTTTGGGCGGCGGCCCGGGCGGCTTCCTCTGGACCTTGCAGTTCATCGGGACATATCGGGGCACCGTTTGAACCCGTTGAGAAGCCACTTCATAGAATCATATCGCAAACTCAAGTTTTCATGGGCACTCGGAAAATGACCATGTGGTTTTTCACATCTCACCGAATAGGGGTCAGGGGGGGGAGCGTTTGCCTGGAAGAAGAGTGTTGCACAGTCCAAGAGGACCATTCAAGGGTTCAATTTGCTTCATAGGTCCTCAAGGTTACAAATGCACGGGTGAATCAAGAGATTGAACATACCACGCCCCTTTTCGGTCTTACCAGGCACCTTCCCACTCCAAATACCAACTTGTTCAGGGTATATTTGAAACAACAATCAATTTTTCAGGGAAAGTATTCAGTGTTTCAGTCGAGGCTTGACATCATACTCTTACAAGAACGTATTTGGAGTAAGGGCTTGCTGACCCCACACAGCGACTGAGACCTCATGTCCACTTGGTCTACGCGGATTTGGACAGAACCAAAGGCTTTGGGTTTTGCCCCAACAACAGGCTTGGGGCTGGACAAAAACAGGGCCTACTTTGTAAGAGGGGAAACCGTGTACTGAAGTCGCACAAGATCCGAAGCAGCACAGTGCAATGTCCCATCTAACGCTCCTGCAGACTTCAAACAAAAACAGAAACACTTGGAATAGGCTTGCCAAAGCAAGAAGCCTAGGTCCATGTTTGACCCTTTCCACCAAAACGTGCCGCTTTGATGGTTCAACTAAACTGTTTAATTCTATGCAAGAAGCAGTGTACAGCAGCCTCTGCAACGTTCCACTACAAGAAACTCTGAACTCATGCTTTGAATGGTCAAAGGTTTCTCATTTCGGCAAATGTTCCTAGTTGCCCATTGACCCTGGTGGAAAACCTCTGAACAACGGTGGTTTCACTTTGTCGATCCTAGTTGCTTCTATGTTCACCACATTGTAGCTAACCGGCCATTCTAGGTTTTCTAAGGGTTCCTTGGTTGCCAACTATGCAGGCGAAGCGAATGGAACTACGAACCCAATGGACATCAACTGTTCGCCTTTTGGGCTGAGTCAGATTCGGTCGATTCACTTAGGCTCCAAAGGCCCTCTTGACGGGGCTAGCCATAGCTACAAACTGCTGAAAGTGAGGGAAGGGCCTACACAGCTTGCAGAATATTCAACACATCCCTTGTTTGCAGGCCTGGTCCTCCGAACTTCTTTACCAGGTGTCAAATATTTCGCGACCCTTTTGTGACAATCAACCACGTGGTGCTATTTTGTACCCATTTTGCATGTACATGTTGCACATATGTTGCACCTGGATGAGACCTAGGGCCGGAACCTCCCTTCGGGTGCCACGGAGGGCGGCGGCATCTGTACCAATCTGCAACTTACAGTGCCAACACCTGAACTAAGGTAGCCAAGCAATCGGGACCTTCATGCTTTTTCCCGCGCAACCGCCATAGCACCGGCATGGAATCGATTCGATGCGAAACGCCTCAGGAGGTCCTGGAGGTCCAGGAGGTCCTGGAGGTCCTGGAGGTCGTCGTCCCTGACGCTCTGGCAGGAACTGCACGTCCTGCGATTTCTGGTTTGCATTGCGTGCAAATCAACCACGGGTCAAGGGCTTTCTAAGGAGGGTATGGCAAACATGGCAAACACCCATGGTTCCTGGCTTGGACATACACAAGTTGAAGCTGTGGTGGATCTGATCAGCAGCCACTAGAGCGCAGGCATGCGGAAGACTTCAACCTCTGACCAGGATCGATTGGTCTCTTGGGTCTTAAGCGTAAGAATTCCTTCCGTTTCCAAAAATAACGAGGTTACTTGAAGGCCCTTTACCAACACCAGAACCCAGCCAATGGGTGGCTTGCTTTGGTTTTCCTTCACCCTTCAACAATCCTGCTATACAGTGCACAGGGGATAGCAGGATTGTTGGAAAGAGGATACCAAAGAAGGCGTCATGTGGAGGTGTCTAATTCCAAACAGAGGTGTCCCCCCAAAATGTCAAAAGCCAGAGTTGCCTTGTCCAAATACGCCAATGGCAACCAACCACGCCGCCAATGTCTCAAGAGGCTGGTTCCCATGGCCACAGAAGTCCCCCCCCCCGCTTCGGCCAGTCGACGCGTCCTCGCCGGGCCTCTTGGGCGCCGGGCCCATGGGGCCCATGGGACCAATGGGACCCATGGGGCCCATGAGGCCCATCCCCGCCTGTGCAGAGGTCAAAACAGGCAGTTTTCTCCAGGGTACATGGGGAAACGGGGTGTTCCCCTTTGCTTTGTGGGACATTTGAGTCTGAACCTCTGGTGGGATTTTTGGCATGGTTGGCCCCCCATCAACCACGCTTCCTGCCACAGAAGATGCAGCTCGAAAACAATATATTGTTTGTTTTGCGCAAAGTCGGACCATGGTCGAAAAGGCACTAGAGTTTTGCACAGCTTCTTGTCGCCGAGTGATGTGGCAATTGCCTAGTCTCATGTCGGTCAGACTTATGGAACAAAGACAGCCAGAATATCTTATTTACAATTTCATATGACTCCTTCTAGGACTTCCCGAAACACACCACCCCCTCGAAACACACCTCTAAAGACTGAATATGTTGGTCTTTCCCAAGGGGCTGTGCTTTGGTCTCCCCTTCAGGGGGTGACAATTGGAACTGCCAAGGGGCATGGACGTAGAATGCTGCCCAGTCTGGAATTTCCATCTTGCTAGCGATGAGACTACTGTTGCCCGAATGCACAGCGGCCAAACTGCTATGGTTCGCAACATGGAAATAAGGAATTCGAGGGACCTTCAGCATGGGTGAGCTCGTTTTATCCTAGAGCTCGTGATAGCTTGTCAGGATGGTGCGAAACATCCACCTGGGTGCTACATAGGGGGGCTGACAAGATTTAACTAACGTCCCCTTTGGGTTTCCGAAAGGGGAAAATCAACAAGATGAAATTATGGGCTATTTAGCACTCGGCTAAGGTGTGTGGCATGTCCAAAGCAAGTTAACGCCTTGAGCATGGCTCGTTTGCTTGCATATGCGAAAAGCCTCTCAACAGCTCACATCTTGCGAGGGAACCTTGCTCCATAGGGCCTGAGTCTGAGCCCAAAGAATCAGGTGTTGCAGGTTCGGTGGAAAACTTGTGCTTGAGGATTCAATGACCAGCCATGGAGAAGTTCAGGACGTCTGTCCCCGCACTGGTTTGCTTGATGGGACCAAATGTGTGACAGGAATCACGTAAGCAGCAAAGCGTATTCTTGACCGATGCTTTGTGTAGATAAAGATCATGGCCCGCATGTAATTATGTTGGCGACCAAAGGGGGAGCTACAAAGAACAATCCCACTTTCTCCTGGCGGAATGACCCGACGCCTACTATTTATGTTGCCTGTTGCTCGCACGGCGTCTTCAACCCGAATGGTGAGCAGGTTATAACCCTTGCTCATGCAAGAGCTTTCGTTGATGATTCCTAAACTAGCAATCCAGGGTTCACGAACCCGCGTTGCCATGCCCTCTCAAGCATCACTCCAAGAGGAGAGACGCATGCCGCGGACTTCTGTTGCTGCCTAGAACAGGTCGCTGAGCACCTGTTTCCAGCTGTCAAACTTTCCCCAGCCTGGAAAATACTACACGGTCCCGAAAAGCTCCTTAAATTGTGTTTCGGGGTACTTTCAAACCAAATCAAGTCATGTTTATAGGATGGTTCTCCAGTCTCCTTGGTGCAATTGCGGTTCATTTCCCGCTCAGGCAAGTTCCAAAACAATCGCAGGTTCTAAAGGGAAGCTCACTTCAAACTTGAATGCCAAAGATCACCTGCAGCGATTAAGAGAGTCCCCCGAAGGCCCTCTCAGGTTCCATGTTGGAGTGTCCAAACAGGGTCTGCAACTGTCGGCCAGCTCCCTTTTCGGGAACATGGACACAGAGAGAGGGAGAGAGAGAGAGAGAGAGAGAGAGAAAGAGACCCTACAAGGTTTAGAAACCCTCTTTGGATCTCTTTCAGCTGCTGCAAACTCTGTCCCCGATCTTCAGGTCAGTCCTACCTCAGCTTAGCTTGTCCAAAAGCAAGATGTTTTATTCAGGTCCATCTTTCGTGCACCTCAAACTCGAAAGTGGCAGATGAACCACAAGATCAAGTGGTGTATGGATCAAAATATCTCAACTCACTTCGAACATTCTGAAGTGAACCTCAAAATGTTCAACGGATCCCGAAGGATCTAACTTGTGGCAAACATTCCAGCGCCCATCCGCCCATCCGCCTCTGGTGGTGGCGGTGCCGGGGCTGGCACCTAGTGCAGCTTTCGGAGGAGAACCCAGCCCTGGCGTCATCCATAAATCAACATCCTCACAGAGGCTTCCCTTTCACTAGGACCAGGGGCTGGCTGTCCAAGGTGGATATGCTGCCAGTCCAGGGGCATTTTTGTGCTTTTTGTATTCGAAGACTTCACCACCACAGTCACCTCTGGCACCAGGCGCAATCTCTCTGACCTCCGTCTGGGAAACCTGAACATGGGCATCAGAGCTTAGCATTCTCCTCTTTCCAACAAGGTGGGCAGGACGCCTTTTCAAGTGGACAGCATTCCAAAAACTCTCCCGTCAGGTTTTATGATTATTGGAAAAGGGGTACAAAATCACACCACCGAAATGGAACTCAACATCGCCAGCTCAAACACTGGTTTTACTAGCACTTGCAGAGTCGTATCAGCTGTGTGGAAACCCGACTATACCTATCAGAAACTGAAAGGGAACATGGATTCTATACCGATACTCAACCTGCAAAACTGATGGACAAAGGCCCTCTCCCGATACCCCAGCGCTATTGTCAATTGCTTATGTGGGAGGGAAAGCGTGGATCAAAAGAAAAATGGTTCAAGGATCAGGAAAGCTGAATGCCAAATTCTTTGATCAGCCCTCTGCAACCCGACCAGGTTTATCTCCCAACTTGACTTGCTTCAAATGGCTTCTTAGCCACAAATTCAGTTCTCAACTTCCTCCTCTGGGACTCTATTGCAACTGGAGACCTTCTTGGATAACTTTGGCAAGCCAAGACAAAACTAGAGAGGAACAAACTTCCACCATTCCCTAATTCCCCCTCTTCTACCCGCCGTTCTTTCCCATGACTTTGTCAATGTTGAGTGCAGGGGGACCCTGGCTCTCGCTTCATCAGCATGAACACTGTCAGAAGGACCTCCAGCATGTTTCATGCCTTGTGTCGGGAGGGTGCAGCCAATCCTTCAGGGCAAAAACACTGCCAACGGACAAGAGCGGCCCTCCCGTCTCCGGATGAATCAATGCCCTGTAACGCCATCCAGTTTCGGATCAATCCCTCTGATAAGCCTCGTCAGGAAAAGGGCATGCTGCAGGCACAATCATTGAGACAGAAATGGGAGGGCTGGGCTGCCTGGACAGCTATACCGCGGACCTTGTCGAGAAGAAAAGGGTTCTTGGGAGGGTTCGGCAAAAGTGGCGCAAACTAGACAAGCAGCAAAACGCGTCCGCAGAACCGTTAGTCGAAGTTCCGAATAAATTCCTTCATTCACGCGCTGTTTTGCCTAACTCGCGGAACACTTTGTCGAAGCTCCGCCGTGCCGAAATATACCGAAATCCAGACCCGCGCCCGTTCCCGAAACCTTCTTGGTGGAATCCATGAATCAAAACCTGATAATTTGGTCTACCAAAGGCCATGTAAACAGGCCGGAAAGCCGAACCAATTTCTGGGACTGTCCCTTCCCAACCGATTTTTTCCATGAAGTGTCTAACCTCAAAAAGGCCTTCCTTTAAACCACCAACAAGCAGTACCAGCCTATCAACTCAAAGACACGCGGATCGGAGACACGGGGCCTTGGGCATAAAGCCGTTGTTCATCATCGCGGCTGCGAAGTCGGCCTGCCGAGTCGACACCGCGACGGCACGGGTTCGGGGCCAAAAACCGAAGAGCCGCATCTCGTTGAAGGGGGTCGGTTGCAACATGTTGCAACCAGATCAGCCACCTAGGAGAGCCAAAAGGAGGCGCTTGAGGCAATAGGTGCGTAAAACAGTTTCGACATGCTTGAACAGGGGGTTGGCACAACCCTGCCAGGGACCCGCTTGGGGTCCCTTTTGGTTGCCAGGGATGGGAACTGTCAGCTCGTTGTGGCCATATCTGCCAGTCCAAGCGTGTGCCAGACAGGAAAGAAGGCATGGGCAAGCGTCGTTGCACGTTTGAGAGAGGAATCGAGCGGAGGAAGGGGATGTACTGCGGGGGCTTGTGCGCGGAAGACTTGACCAATTGGCTCTCCCTATGGCTGTTACAGAGAGGGATGACCAGGACCTGCGGTCACCTCGGGGCTGACTCCCCTGCGATTTGACCTGGAAAGGGTGGCGGTGGCTGGGTCAATATGCCGGGGAGTGCCACTAGCAGGGACCCTAGGAGCTCGTTTGGGGCTCATGTTGTGCCGGCTTGACCCCCCAAGGGTGGAAGCAAACTGGCTGCATTTCTCAGAAGCAACCCGGGGCTCTTCTAATAAACCCCTTCGATAGTGGTCATACTTCTTGGTCGTGCAACGCAATATATAACCCCATACAATTAGAGGTTGGGACTTGAGGGTAGTGGCAACCATGCCAGAGCCAAAGCCTATTCCTAGCATGAGCGATATGAGTGTGTCCACGAGCGGACCTCAACTGGTGGATTCCCTTCGGATTATCTTCAAACACCAGTCGAAAGGGGGCCTTCCATTTCAGGACACCTCAGTCTTTGCCTCCGAAGCTCCCTGAGCTACACCATGGTTAGGCACCGTAATCGGTGAAGGCTTGTAAACCAGCTAGACCATGTCGCGGTGCTTGAAAACTGCCGTTTGAGACAGAGTTTGGCTTTACATCCGCGATGTTGACCAGAACATTGAACTTTGACTTGTCCTTTACCTTTACAAACAATTACTGCTTGGTCTCAAAAAACAACAAAAGCCAGGCGGGTTCTAGAATATGGTTGCCACGAAACATTACTGGATGCCCCTCCAACGTGCACGCAGTGCCCCTTTCCATGACACCGAAATCCCATTTTCCCACCACCACCAGTTCACAGGTAGACAATCCACTCTCGAAATGTAACAAATGTGTGGGTCCCCCATGGCCATGATATTACTACAGACCCTTGGTTTGCCCAGCCGCCTGGTTTAATATGCTTCAACACCTATAGTTTAAACCACCTCCTTTTGGTTCCCCTTAGGTGGCAGGCCCAACCCTGCCCAAGAAGCCTGTGACAAAGGCGCACCGCCGCCTTGGAATTCGGGGGTGCGCAAGAATCCCAAGTCACCCTCGCCCCTTTTAGCGTTGGACCATACCCTACTTAGATGGTCTAGGGGGTGGCTCAGTTGTTGGCAATCTTGGATACCAGCGCACAAACAAACACAGCATTGTGCCCAGATTAAAGGAGAAAAAAAAACAAAAAAACAGAACGGACACAGGGAAGGTGCCCAAAAGGGATCCATGCTACCAACATTACCTTTTTGGCATGTTGTGCTTTGCTTTGAACTTAGAGGGCAGTGTTGATCTCACTCTAATAGACACGGTGTTGTGCTCCCCTCTTTGGCTTTCGGCATGTCAAGAATAGCTATTGCCAGCTTCAAGAGAGCTGCACCTATGACTGGCAGTCACATGCGCCCACAATCTCTACCCAGCTGTTGCCTCCGACCAAAGGTACGAAATTCGATTCCAAAAGGTGACAATGGAAAAACAAAAAAAACACCGGGAACTATGGCCGGGTTTTTCATTGAACCAGGATTGCTCCGCAGACCTTGGCAAAGGGGTGGACATTTCACGGAAGGTAAGCCAAAGGTAACCAAACCACTCTACCCTGGTCATCTGGTCGATCGGAGCACGGAAGGGCAGCTTTATGGAGCACTGGGTTCTTGAAATAGGAATCAGTTCATTTCTTGTGGCTGGTTGGTGTCCTTTTGGATTCTCTTTACAAGCGCAAGCCAAACAGGGGTGCACATTTTGAGCCCCCCCCCCCCAAAAGGGTTGCATCTCAAAGCTTGCTCCGTTCGCACGCTAAGAAGCGCGCAAAAGGTGGGCAGCTTGGGCATCATCGGGGGCCCTAGCCTCAATTCCGCTTGAAGCTCGCAAGAATTGGCTGTGGCTCAAATAGATGTACCAAAATGGCCCCCTTGGTACATGGAACCAAAGACTAAAACCTGCGTAACCCTAGCTCTTGAAGTTTGAAACCCATCGGAGTCCCTTCAATCCCATTGAAAGCCCATCCTCGCAAAGCTTCTTCTCCTAAAAATCTAGCTGTACCAAGGGAGCTTGGCTTGTCCATTGGATTCCGCCAAAATTGGGGAGACCTCAACAAAGTTGGTCGCCTTCTGTGTCGCGAAAAAAAGAATCAAAGCTGGGCACATCCAGTTTGGACGATGGTCGTATATCTTCCGTCTGCCTTAGGTCATTTTCGAATTGGCACCTGAAGCAGCTGAACAAAAAGCGCCTAAATTATTGGTATTGGTGTCGCGCATTTCGCAACTTACACAGCCGCAAAAAGGCGATGGCAAACAAACATGCCTAGAAGGGGGCGGATCACTCTTGGGTGGGGACTCAACCGATTTTCAGACAGACTTCCTTCTCTTTGCTAAACTTCTATGCGGGGTCGGAATAGATTTCCCTTGGAAACTTAAGCTTGAGACACACCCGCCTCAGCTTCGGCGCCTGCTCACAACCAACAAGTTTGTTTGATGCTGGTCCATATTTGGCGAGCCTTGAAATATCAGTTATACAATATATAAATTCAACAGAGACCCCAGCTGGAAGTGACAGGGCGCTCAGAAATTCCCCTTCAAAGGTTGCAATTCACTGGTGAAGTCCATTGAAGCTACCACTCTGCGGAGGTTTCAAAAAGGGGAATGGGGGAAAATCTGAGTGAACCCAGCCGCTTTTGGACCTGATCCTGGAATCCAACCCATTGGGCGGGGCCCCGGCCCGGCGCCTGGCAAGGCTGGCTGGATGGATGGCCGGGCGTACCGGAGATGCAAACGTGGGGTAGGATTCCTGAAATGGTGTGTGCACTTTTCTAAGGCGAAGCTTGTTTTGATTGGTTGTAAAGGGAAAATACAAGGAACACCACAATGTTTGGGTAAACTACCCCTAGTTTAAGACAAACCCACGTGTTGCGAGTCAGCCGACCGCATGCTAGCACAAGACTTTGATCACTGCGGGGGCTCCCTGGTTTCCCTTGCAATATTTTAAGGGTTGTCTTTGAGTGTCTGGTTTGAAGATCAACTACGTAAAAGGAAGCTCACCTTTTGGGGGGACCATGTCTCAGGAGCGCATGATATGTTGCCATGGCAAATGGGGATGCAGCAAACTAGGGTGACCCCAAGAAAATTAAAGGACTGAACAACCTCACATGGGTGGCTCGTCTGCTTTTAGGGCACCCGAAACAAAAACAAGGCTTGCCTTCTGGTTTCTCGTGAAAAACCAACCCGAAAGAGAACTCCAAGAAAGAGTAGCATTGGTAGCAAGTTTCATTAAGAGCTTATGCAAGGCGGGATGAACAAGTCAGTGAGTGCTACTGCTCTGGTGAGTTACGGCGAGAGTGATTGTGAGTCTGAGTTACCGGGATTCAATGAATGATTGAGCGTGAGTGAGTCTTTATAAGCAACTTTGAGCGAATGAATGCAAGCGTCTGAGCGAATGAATGCAAGCGTCTGAGTGAGTGAGTGAGTGAGTGAGTGAGTGAGTGAGTGAGTGAGTGAGTGAGTGAGTGAGTGAGTGAGTGAGTGAGTGAGTGAGTGAGTGAGTGAGTGAGTGAGTGAGTGAGTGTGAGTGAGTGAGAGTGAGTGAGTGAGTGAGAGAGTGAGTGAGTGAGTGAGTGAGTGAGTGAGTGAGTGAGTGAGTGAGAGTGAGTGAGAGTGAGAGCAAGGGTGCATGGAGTGAGTGAGTGAATGAGGAGGCGGGTGGCGAAAACGACAAAGTAAAAGTAAGAACACAACACAAAGACGTGGGGAACTAGATGGTCTTTTGTTTTCACTTGAAAGCCAACCTGAACAGGCTACCGAGCCTCAAAAACACACCACCTGAAAAGCAGACCTGAATCATGGTGGCCAACAAAGGTCGTACTCCAAGGTCTGCATCATCCGTGGGGGTTTGGTAGTGTGGAGGTTGTATACAACTGATACCAGGGGCATATATTGCCCTGCCCGTATAACCTTCACACCTGCAAACAGCCCCTCTGAAAATGCCAACCTGAGCGGGCAAATGCCTTGACAACTCTCTGCCGCCTTTTTCCCCCGCGGCTCGGCCCTTTGACCTGTATGGCTCAGCGCCTAAAAGCAAGAGGCCAGCAGACCGAGGGATTTGCGAACCTGAAATACAGCACCTCTTTGACGGAAGGCCCCTCAAATGAAGGCTGGTGTGTTCCATCCTGCTCTTTTTGTGTGTGCGATTTCAGCTACATGTTTAAAGATTGTTCTTTTCGATATTTCCTTCTGGTCGCAAATAATAGTACCAATCCCGAACAAATTCCATCGTATTTGCTGCTTCCTTTGAAAACAAGAAAAAACAAATTCTTAGCTAGTGCCAATCTGCGATGAGATCCATTAGCCCCCCGCCTCTTTTTACCAGGCAAAATACAAAAACACACAAGAAAGGGGGCGGGGGTTAAGTGGACCCTCATTGAGTCTGCACCAACTATCACCAATTCAGCAAGGGACGACTTGTAGACTCTGAAACGGGTAAAAGAAAGTCGGCATTTATGCATGCGTGGATGTGAACTGATGACCATAATTCACCAACCAAAAAAACAGATTCCAGAAAGGAAGCTCCAAGAGTGCTCTGTTGGTGCTAATGAAATGTGAGACAATCATTTGTCTTCAACCACGGGCACCTTTGATAACCCTGAGCGTCCTGTTGAATGCTTTCCAACTCCAACAGCTTTTTGATGTTCATCGGCCATTGGCCACAAAAGTCTCTGGTGAGTGTTTCTGGGTTCAGAACCCCGTCACTATTGTGGGCTGGAGGGTTTGTCAATTCAGATCCTTTCGAAATTGGGAAACTGCAAGAGGACCGAATCCTTTTGTGACGCAAGGATGGATAACATGGGGCCCGAGCTAGTGGAGCTCGCTCGAATATAATTTAGATAAGTCGGTGGTATGAACATACATGCGTACATCCTGATGTATGGTTTTGACCCGCCGCGCTTCAATCATGCTCTCCAAATGGATTTAACAAGAAGGGTTCATGAACACAAAGATCTGAACATCACTCGGATCATCCAGAAATCCCAAAGATATCAAGCTAAATGTCATTCACTATGGTCAACCTGTATGGGAAGGGCAGACTCCTTTGTTTTGGCCTTTGATTTGTCTTGGTGTGACCAGGTGCCTGATCTCAGTCCCCGCTTGTGGGCATATGCGCCGTGTCATTTCCTGGCCGGTTTTGTCGCAAGGTTAGGCACCAAGCAAAACCCATACCATTTGCTGCATCGCCAGTTAAAGGTTCTGCATGACTGCGTTTCTCAGTGAGGACAAGGGGAACAAACAAATCTACGAGAAAGAACCACTGCCTACTCCAATGCTTGTCCCATGCGACAAAGATGTGGCCACTTAATGCACGGGACAATTCAGTAGTTTGCCATGCCTCATTCACAAGCAAACAGGCAGTGCGTTGTGAGGCACATACCAAACGGGGTCCCTAAGAACTCCGTGGACCACTGCCACTCGAGCCGGCCACGGGCCAGAAAAGGAATCGTGGAAGAGAGCAGCTCGAACAAGAATCGTGAAAAAGGGAAACGTGGATGAAATGTGGCCTAGGATTGGTGCGGACAGCAAGGCGAGAGAGAGAGAGAGACCCACAAGTCCCTTGCTGGGCAAGCATGCGTGTTCAGCCTCTCAGAGCCTAACAAAAGCAGGCAAAGTACATGATGGCAGTCTACTCACGCAGAATCCATCACAAACACTAATTTTGAGTACATAAACTATGTATTCCTGCCAAACAAATAAGACACTGAGTGTGAAACTTCTTTCGTTGGTCTTTGGTCAACCTCCACAACATGAGAGCAACCCTTAGGAATATTCGGATACTCTGGAAAGGCTAGCCTGCATTCGTAAGCTAGCAGGTGTCTGCACAGTGTACTACTGCTCTGCTGTGAAAAGCAACTCGGCAGGCGTGTCTGCTTTTGTCCCCCATTTGGAGTGGTTCCAAGATGTTCCAAGGGGGAAAGGAAAGCACCAAATTTGGGGTGCCCCATTTTGTCACAATGGCAGGCAATGCACCCATTTATCGCGCGAGCATCGCGTGCATCTCCTCTTGTCGCGGGACCTGAGAAATCTGTCGACTACACACCAACTAAGTTTGCCCTTCATAAGCCGTGGCCCTACGCAAGCTGCACACAGCTCACATCAGTGAGGGTGCAGCCTGCATCCAGTTGATACTCCGAATGCCTCGGCAGGTAAAAAAATCGATCTTCATCTGGGATCCAGGAATTCCTTCTGCCAGCCACGTGTTCTTGGCCTCCGCGGATGGGCCATAGATCATGGTGAGCTTTCGAGAGCACTTGTCGTCCGCTGGATAGATCACCTCATTATCATTGCCGTTCTTGAGGATTCGGAACTCCACCTGAGACTGCTTCAGACTGTCGGGCGATTCAACTCACTGAATTGTGCTTGAACCATTGATATTCCCACAACCTCCTGTGAATTCCTTTCAAGGGAGACAGGTTCCCCACTAAAGGGAAACTGGGCCTGGAGCAAGATTTCTCCAACCCTAGATGCAACATCCGCAACTGTTGCTTTGGAGCCCAACATGGCTTTCTTGTTTGAGGTGTTAGCAAAACTCACTCGACTGAATCCAACTTGACTACAATGCCGTACATGTGCCATGGTTGAAAAGCACACCATAGTCCTTGTCATATGTGTTTTAACTTTCTACTAATCAAAAAAGTTCATAACCATCTTTAACCAGTGTCCCTTTCAGTCAACACTACTTAGACTTCTGAAAAAATACTTCTGGAGATGGTTTCCCTTTACACCAGCATTTAGCGGGGGCAATCTTGAGGATGTCACTTTCATGGACCCAGTTAACCCTAAATAAACGGGCCTTACCGCGGAACACCCACACACACACACAAGCACGGACTGGTCCCTAGGAGTTTTCATGTTTGTTCTGTCCGCACCTGGCCACTGGCAGGGACTCTCAGTGTGATGGTCCTCAAGCCGCACACGGGGCCATCCTCCATCTCCTCGATGTCCCAATCGTTGAAGGAGCCGCTGATGCAATAGACATCCTCCTCTCCGTCCTTGGGTCAAAGCTGATCTTTGCTTTTTACGCGGAAAGAGGGGGGGTCAATCTAAATAAAGTGATGATAATAATAAAACTAATGAATAACAAATAACTAACAACAAGAGCAGGACATCAAGTGGAAGCAGTGCAGATTAAAAGCTGCACCATTTCCTGTCAACAAGTCATTTCAAGTATGTCGGTCCAAACAGGGTTTATCTTTTCCCTTTAGGGGATCCTCAGGGCTTCCAGCCTTGCCACTACTAGCTCCTCCAGTAGAGAGGTTAGAATAAGGGTACCCTTTTTTTCTGTAGTCTATTTTAGTGGGGGAACCCTCCCCCCAAAAATAAACGGTAAAAGGGCACTACTGGAGGACCTAGACTATATTATGGTAGGAAACCACAGGGCAGTGGGAACAAAGAGCCCAGGACTGAGTCAACCTCGAGAAGATGGCCTGTCCCGTTTTAACGAAAATCCATGGGCAGTGACTGGCCAGCAACGAGCTCAACTTTTTCGGCCTTTACTACAATGAATAAACAACGTCTGCCTACCACAAGTGAAGCAAACAGCGAATGCCACCTAAACTCAGACGGAATTGGGAGCACTGGCAAATCCAAGGGTCGTCCATTTCTCCTCCCGTGTCTTCTTTGAACCACCGCTGCGGTGCGTTGGCCGGATCGTCGGGGTTCATCTCGATGGAGTACTTGTCTCCCGGCAGGATCAGCCTACGTAGCCCGATCGAGTTGGTTCTCAAAATGAGAGATGGAGCCAGTCGCTCTTGGGTTTACCTCAAAACAACCCCAAAAAGAATGCCAAGCAGGATGCGCTCATGAGTGGTGTCCCTTTCTCAATTTTTTGGAAGGGCTCCCAACGGATCTGGATGAATGGGACATATGCTTAAGCAAATGGAAGTCTTCGATCCATGTTCCCTTTCCTTGGAGCCACAAAGTTGGCCTCTTGGAATCGTTAGTGACGTTGGTTGCCAGCGGTTCAAGCCAAAAGTCAAAAGCGGTCGACTCGTGGTTTACTTTAAATGCAATACTTGACAAAACGATCATACCTTGACCAAACGAAACATACTCCCCTGCATATTCGCATGGATTCCGAAAAGGGGGAAAAGGAGTGCCTCAAACATGATGTTTTCTTGGGTTCCTTAAACAATTCCCAGGCACGGAATGAGTGATGACAACAAACAACAGCTTCAGCAAAAAACGGGTTTGGGTGAAAACAACGGGTCTAAGCTTCAACCAAGGAATGGGCTTGGACAAGTCCGATTTGATCGACCTGTCCTATACTTCACTTTTTTAATTGCGAACGAGCGGCTGGTCTGGGCCGTCCCAATCCCAGAGCGCGGGATCACTCCCGTTGACCCTGACCTCTGGAGGCGACATCTGTCGGAGCCGTTTCTGGAAGAGCTCGGTGTTGGTGGGCGCGTGATACACGTCCTCAGGGTTTTCGTTTTTTTCCGCACCACGAGGCTGGAAAATCGTTCCTTGGCAAAAAGGACAGCAAAAGGACCGAATACCGATGTTCGACCCTTGTAGTTTTGGACATTTGTTTGAGCTTGGGAGCAATCCTGAACCAATCTCTCTCTCTCTCTCTCTCTCTCTCTCCCTCACTCCCTCCCTCCCTTTCTACGATTGATGCTCCGCTTCGCCAAATTCATTTTGGAGACTTGCAGTCAAGTGCCTGACATCTTAGGTGGTTAAGTTAAGAACCCAATCTGCAACCTGGACTGCCCGTCCTCGCCCCAGAAAATGGCGTGTGCATTGGTACCTCCAAAGCCGAAGGAGGACACGTGCACGTTGCCCTGGGAGTAGTGGTAGGTGCCTAGCTCGCTGTTGAAGACCGCTCGGAAACCTGAGCAGCGAAAACCGCGGGCTTCCCGGCATTTTTGTTCTCACCAGTCTACACATGGAATGAGCGGTATAGTTCTCATGTTCTCACATAGGGACTGAGCCGGGTGTTAAACCTGCCAGTTCCAAGCGGGAGAAACAGCCCTGTGAGGGTTTCCCAATGCGACAAGCTCACATGCAAAGAGCTCTCGGCCCCGGGGCCAGAGTTGGACTCGCCACAAAACGTCAAACTTGTTGCTGGTTGAAAGTGTATATTGCGGAAAACGGCAAAAACACATTTAAACAGAAAGGCAAGGGAACTCTGGGGATAGATCGTTTGGAAGGGCAACCAAAAGGAAGCCAACGACTCTGGATCCCGGTTTTTGAGACACTGGTTTGGCTGCTGTCAATGGATACTGCCAGGAAACCACCGGGAGGCCATTTTGAAACGTGAAGGGTCTTATCCTCACATCTCTTGTCTGGCTAATTCTTGGGCCTTGGGCTGGCAATGAGGTCAACCTGGGTTGGTCCAATCAATCCCTAGCAGAAATTTGTTTATCTGATTGCTAGTGAGTGGAACACCGTGGTTTAAAGGTCAAACAAAGGAGCAACTAAGCCAAACGAATGGGCTCCACCAAATGAAATGGGCTCTAGATTGCTACTCACATGGTCGCTAGTGCCAGTTGGAACAAGGTGAAAATTGCCCACTAAAATTGTGACTTCAAGGCAAACAGCATCCCAGCCCAGCTTCTTTGCTGTGCGCTCAAGGGTTCCCTTGTTTGTCGTTCTAGGTATCTCACCTTTTATGGGTCAAGTCGAGTTTTTCTTTGGTGACGTTTTTAAGGGGACGTCTTTTTGAGGGAACCGAACCCCCCCTGTCTTTCATTCAAAACCCGAGGCGCCGGTCTGGTCCAGGTGGGGGTTCAGCTGGCGCAGGTGGCAGCAGGGGATGGCCATGGAGCTCTTCACCTGGAAGACCGCGGCGATCAGCGAGGTCATGGCGGCTCCGCCCTCCAGGTGACCCGTCTGCGACTTGTTCCTCCGGTCGCTCTCTTTTTCACTCCATGAAGCGACTTGTCCGGGTGGAGGGGGGGGGGGGTTCCAAGCGATTGGTTGGGAATGGGGGAAAGGCGGGGGTTTAGGTTGAATCCGCTGGAACCAGGGGCTCGCTGGTTTTCAGGGATTTGTTTGGAGGGGGGGGGTTGGGAATGAAGCGTTTGGGATCCTGAAGGAAACTGGTTCGATGAGCCAAGTCTCATGGAACCAGCAAGGTCGGATTTAATTTGTTCCCCAACCCTGGTGCCTACGGGATACCGTGAAACCCCTTTCCACCCCTGAATGGGAAGGGGAAGCCATGCCCGCTTTTGGGTTGGGGTGAAGGGACACCAATGTAAAACCTACAAGTCCAGTCCAACCAGAACGGACATCGACAGAGGCTGCCCTTTTGGCAACTTAGGGAAAACAACATCTATGATTGTAGCGCAACACAAAGAAGGAGAGAGTTACTGTCACTACTGGAAGGGCCTGAACAGTTTGAGTGGGGTTGTGGCTACTTTAAATCCGAAATAATTCAAAAGCACTACCTGTAAGGGGTCGGGCCCCTTGCATCTTTCACACGGAAACCGCAAAACCTCGAGGCCCAGCCAGAAAGGATGCAGGCCTTCAATGGAGATGGCAAAGGATGGCAACGCACAATAGGGGTGGCAATGCGTCAGCCCTCCGTGTTTTACATAACAGTGTGAGGAAGCCTGTGCACCAAACCACGTTGTTGGTACCAGAGTATGGCGTTGAAACGCGTTTCCTTTGAAGGACCCTGCTCACCGGCCCACAGCACCTGGAAACAAAAGGTCCACTTTTTGGTACCTTGACTAACAGATGGGCCAACAAGGAAACCCCACAAGGATAAACGGTCGAGTGGCCTTGAACAGAGCCTGGCAACCGTTCTCCAACGAGGCTCCCAATATTGCCCCTATAAAATCAGCCAATTTATAGGACACTCCCTTAACATGAGCGCAGGACGTGGGTTGTCTCAAAATAGGGGCCCCTCCAAATTGTGTTGTTCCATTTGCTTCGCTTCACAAAGGGGGAACCCCTAAAAAAAATCACACCCCAAACGACACATCTGGTGGATTCCCAGTTCCAGCGACTCAGCTGAGCGGCGTCACCACCATCAGGGTGGTGTCCCTCTGCTCCTTGTTCTGCACCTTCCGCACTGCGCCCACCTCGCGGTTGCTGAAGTTCAGACCCCATCCCCATCCCAAGGTTTTAACCTTCGACGGGGGTTCTTTTTTCAAGGGTTCTGAGAACCTTTATGGAAGCCGGGGGGGGGGGAAGGGAAGGGGGGGGGGGAAGGGAGGGGGTGCGGGGGCAACACGTCTCCCAACAGTAATCTCCCCACCCCCAGCCTAACCCCCCTCACCCTGTTTCCCCAAAGCGCGGACCAATAAGACCGTTAAGTTCCCGCCTTATTTGGGGGAAACCAAGCGGGCGGGAGGGGGTTCTTGATTCGGCACCTTGGAAAGGAATAGAGTTTCACAAATACAAAGAAAAGCACGTGGTTTTTTGAACAGTGGATTGAACATGTGACTATGCAGTGGTTGCAATGGACTACTGAGCGTACATGGAAGTACGTTGGGCTTCTAACCATACCACTGCTTCAACAACAATGTCGGGCAGCGATTCAACAAATTGAGGGAACTACAGGCCAGGGAATGTGCAATTAATCGACTTCTGGTTGATTCATTGCGGGTTGATACCTCTCTTTCAATCAGCCTGGGGACTACTAATCCTCAACACGAGTGGTCTTCACCATAACAACTTGCCAGGAGCATGACAAAGCACTCTTCACTAACGGACAGTACCACATATCACTCTTCCCTATACCTCTGGTCAATTCTGGTCATGTGATGATGATTAAACATGGTTTACCCGGTAGCTCACCCTGTAGCAAAAGGGACGAGGCACCTTGGGTCTAGCTGGCTCCCTTGTTACTAAACACATCCTGCAGGAACAAAACAGTTGGTGTTTTATTCACCTGCAATTGGCATGGAACTCGAAACAGATCCCCCAACACGAATTCCTCCAACAATGATAGCTTTTGTGGTTCCATGTTGACCTGTATGTCGAGCCATCAGGCGTCTGCAAACATCAAACACCATGTTCCATCTGGGCAAGTCTTGCCATAACCACCCTGACCTCATGGGGCCGGAATCGGTGAGCTCCATCTTTCGAGTTTGCCCAGATCCATCCTCTGGTGGCAAACAAGCGCACCGAAAGTGGTTCTCTGATACCAATCATTCAGAAAGAGACGAGAGACCAATGCCCCGAGTGGGTGTACACTTCTCTTCGGATGCTACCTTGTCGCTCTGTTGCGGATTCATCCAGAGGCCGTACTAATCTAAGCAACCCATTGAACTGATTTGATTCCCCACCAAAAGGGGGCTTCCCTCCCCAAATTAGTAAATCTTGACATAGCTAACTCACCTCCCCAGTGGTTTTCTCCGCCTAAATGATGTCCACCAAAAGGGCCCCCAATCAAAATCCATTCCCCACATGTTCCATTTCCGCCGCACCTCGATGGGGTCCCCCAGAGAGGTGCCAGTGCCGTGGCAGCTCCAGACACAGCTCTGAGAGGGCGAGATCTGGGCCTCCCCTGGGCGCGAGAGGCTGAGAGGCGATGGCTTCTTTGCGAAAGGGAGACCACCAGAACAATCGCATACAGTACCCACAATGAGTTCCACCTCCCAACAATCATGCAAAAGGACAGGCAGGTTCACAAAAGGAAATCGTCTTCAATGGGAAACCAGCCCCAAAAGGGGTGCAAAATGCCATGGGTCTCGTACTATAGCTGGATACAAGCATTTGATTGTGAGTCTGACAAGCTCGCAAATGACAAGCAAATCTATTTGGGCAAACCCAGGAGCCTAGTTGTGTTGCGTCCGGGAAAACGGGTCCGCGGCCAGGGATATTGTCTTATGACAAGCAAATGGCAGAAACCTTTCACCGAACGAAATGACAGACACCATTCACAGAACGGAAATAAACGAAAGACGCACAGCGCCGAGTGAGAATGATTTGCCAACGCGACGTCAGGCTTCCATAGCCGACCAAACCTCGTGAAATAAGCCAGCACTCCCAGAAAAGACAAAACTTCAACAAACAAAAAGAAACAACAACAACCACAATTTTTGGAGCCAAGAGTCGCATGGCTTTCCAAATCACCTCCTCCTGTGCGATGCCGTTGGGCGCCGTGAGCGTGGCCGACTTGCCGTTCTGCCCCACCATGGAGCCCCGCCAAATGGCCTCCCGCTCTTCGGGCAGGTCTCCGGGCTTCAAAGTCCTGGGAATCCGACGTAGCCCCAGGCCCCAGGCCCCTGGTCCCCGTGGGAGGAAAAGCAAAAGCTGTGGATCCAAGGAAAAGCAAAAGGAGGGTGTGTGGATTTTCTTGGGTCTTAGCAAGTCACCCAAAAAGCGATGACTATCTCCTTGATGCTCCAATTGCGGGCACCCTCAAATTGAGGAATCGCACGTCGGAAACGAAATGACCATGACGATTCCGGGAGCCGTGACCATCCACATGTGCAGAAACTCCATAACACACACCTCCTCAACTGCCAGACTGGGGAACAAAATGGTTGTTGTACGCTGCCCCCCCCCCATAAACTGGGCAGAATCAAAGAACCAATCGACTAAAACCACACCTTTGAACAGGCGTTGCCAACAAATCACCACTGAACGGGTCACAGGATTCAATTCGTTCAAAACTTGCGAACAAAAACCAGGCACGTGGCGAACCTTGGCTGTTGCTCAAACTCGGAATTAAATCCAAGAAAATGGAGGTCTTCGGCTTGCCTCTTGTCTCCGCTAGCTCGCCAACCGGAGATCCATACCAAATGACTACTAAGCAAAACGCATTGCACTTAACTGAATTGGCTGAGCAAGACTCAACATTTCTTCCTAACATATGCTTGGTCTCCAAAGGTCCCCCGGCCCCGTTTATTGGACCACAACCCCAAGCCCACCCTTCACTTACTGCCTCATTGGAGTCTGTAGCCAAGCAAGGTTGGGCAGGGAAGGCATGGGCATCCTACGAACAAATGCATGCTGGATGAAAAGTGGGGTGTGGAGAGCCGCTGCTCATTTTCCGTTTGGGTTTGTCTCAAAATAGCGCCACCCCTGCCCCCCCCCCTCCAAACAAAAAAAACAAAGTACCCCTCAAAAAAAAGCAACCGATGAACCAACCCCCAACAAACACGGGGTGAGTGACCTTCCCCCCCCCCCCCAACCAAAACGCCTCTCCAAGCGTCAGGCCGGAGCAGCCGTCCCCTCGCATGTAGCCCCCGGCCGTGGCGTTGAAGGTGCGGCACCGCATGGAGATCATGTGAGACTGCGAGCTGCCCGCGAAGGCCAAGGGCGACAGGCACCTGAGATGGATCGGCCAAGAATCCAGTGAGCCCAACATGGGTTGGTCAGGTACATGGAAACAAGGACTTTGAGATTTGGCGAAAAAAGCTGCGGTCGTTTGGTGGTTTAACTTTGACCCATACCCAGATGTTGCCTGCTTACGCTTGTTTTCAGCCAGTGCTGGTCTTTCTGTTTTCATGCATTTCAAGGGAAAGAAGTCACCCCAAAAACAAAACGTGTGAAAGGGGCAACATGTGGCATCCGTGTTGCCAGTGAGAGCGTTTGCAAAAACTTGACTAGTGCGCTGCTCGGGGGGGCAAAGAGTCAAATATGGGGAAATGTTTGTCTGGGCTCCAACAAATCTGTTTCCCACGAATGTGCCTGTGGGAGGGTACGCGGAAGATCAATTTCCTCAAGGGACCCCCTGTGAGGTCGGGTCCTTGAAACAGCACCACAAAGGAAGCTCATCGCTAACATTCATCAAAGGCCATGCTTATGGCTGCTTCCTGGGCTTCTCTTGGATACGCCTTTGGCTGCTTGTGATTGACATCTTGAGCAAGTCCCTGATACCCTTTTCGGGGTTGGCCAACTGTTTTAGTTCTTGGATGCTCTATTGTGAAACACGTTTTTTTTTTTTTTTTCCCAGGCCTTGCCTTTTCTGGAGGTGTCCAATTTAATGGCAGGCCACACAATAACAAGAAAAAGCGGTGCCACAGGCCGAGTTGTTCAAGGAACTTCAGGTACTTTTCGGCATTTACCGTGTTTGGACGCAAACGCCGCAAACTACCGGCTTGAAAAAGGAAACGCCCGCAAAAAGGAGCAACACGTCGACAAAAAAGACGCACCAATACGCAAACTACCAAACACACCTAAAACACCCCCTTGAGACCAAAGCCTTTAGGAATTCCTCGGCATTTGAACCTGCAGGGGTTAATGTAAATTCACAGAGAAAGCTCGTCATGCTTCGAAGATATAGAGCTGTAGCATTCCATGGTATGTTTGATGTATGCAACCAATTTGCTGGTGGACAATCGATAACTCGAGTTTTTGTCTCTAACCAAGGGACCGATCCGGTCTGACGTTCATGCCGAATCGGCTTCGTTTTGCTTCGGCTTCCGAGTAGCTGATGGATGCCCAGAGCCACGTGGAACTCGATCTTGTCGATGGTTTGGTCCCGAAGCATAAACTTGGCCTCGGCCCAAGGGCCCATTGCCCATCGGCCCATTTTTTCCCACGGTCCGGGTCCCTTAGTCTTTACAATTGTCTAAAAACAACCTATGACCCCTATGACCATCCCTACCAACTCCAAGAGGGATGGAAGTCGTTGATCGATAGGTAAATGGGAGACACTGTTTTCTCGATCCGAACCTGCGTTGCTAGGCAGACAGATCCACTGCAAAACACATGACTTGATGTTGTGAAAAGGGAACATGAACAAACACCAAACAGGCCAAGAAGTTCAAGCAGGTCAGCCAATATTTGAAGCTTACAATGTTTGGCATTGTTGGCAAAGCAAAACAAAAATGGGTCGCTTTGTTCCCAAACATTGCACCATGTTAGCGAACCCTTAACATCCTCGGCCAAGGGCCTTCATGTTATCCTTTTTCAGGGGCCTCTTTTTTTGTCGTTTTAAGGGAAACCAGAAAAGGACAATACCACCACTTTATGGGGTCCCTCAAAAATATAGACACCCCATATCTAATCGGTGTTCCGGCTTTTCGGTATTCCTGGACTACAACAGAAGCCAAACCCCCCCCCTTTTCGGAGATACCTCTATCACGGCGAAGCTGCTAAATGGGTCGCGGTGAGCGAGGCTGAGCAGGCCGTGTCTGCGACATAGTTGGGGCCCTTCAGGTTGAAGATGAAGCTGAAGCGGTTGGCGATGATGGCTTGGACGTTGGCGCTCCCAATCATGTCTGGCGGCTTTGGGATGTGGTCGTAATCATCCTCAGGGTGCAACTCTTTTGCCGAGACTGGCTAGAAAAGCAAACACATGTTGGCTCTTGAATCAAATGATAAAGAAAACTGATAACAGCAAGCTTCAATTTTGGAAACTGAACAGGTAGGCTTCTTGGCGATTGCCCCTTTCATGCAAGCGGGGTGCCTTCCCCCGTTGCGTGCGGCTTTTCTGAAATGGGTTCTAACACAAGCAACTTAGCTTTACCTGCTAACTCAGTCTCTCACTGTATCATATCATGCTTTCCCAAGAGAATCAATCAAGGCAGCAGAACATGCTTGTTTCAACTCTTATTGCTGGAAGCGTTCTTTTCAAACACAGTCAAACAAAGCCCAGTGAAACTTGCGAAGTGCAATGCTGTGTCCTTGTCCAAGCCCACTGACACTCCGGCGTGATGAGGCTTCCGACTGGAGATGTCTTTGGTGATGCCTTGCTTGCCCGTGGCCATGGAAAAACACCATAATGTTGACTGGTCCAAGCTTCGACCTTTTGGACAAGGTAGCTGTTTGCTGGTTCAACAGGGGGGGCAGGCATGACACAAGCACAAATCTTTGATTCTGGTTCATAGTGAATCTTACCCTCAACTTGCTTAATTCCCCTGGAGAAAAACACTTATTTCCAGTAGCGATAGATTCCCTTTAAAACCAACAAGGGAAATACAGGTATCGTGCGAATGAAAGGTGTGCCGGCCATCTCGCGTGAAGGAATGGCGCTGCCTCCAAAGCCGGCCAGCACAAGCCAAGGGCGGAGGTGTTTTGCCCAGCTCTAAAACTAGAGACCGAGCTCGCAACAGCATAGGGCACTGCTGGCCAATGGGTTTTGTATACAGCCAGGCATTTTGAGCGGTCAAGGAGTCGGAGAACAAATGGTTCATTTCCCATTCCATGGCCACTCAATCCGCACATTTAAACCCAGAATCATGAGTCAGGACAACAGGACAATCTGGGTCCAGTAAAGCAATATAATCGAAATGACCCTGTGCGTGGTGGCTTTGAACCACCCAAAAGCAAGTTTGAGAATTCCTTTTGTCTGCAACCACCTGCACGGGTTAAGGGTAAACCCACCGAAAAGCAGAAGGACGAAAGGGAACCTCTGCCGCGGGGATGCCCATCTTGAAGAGATTCTGCGCACCCACTTCCAGCACGTGTCTTTGCATCGGATCCATGGTGCGCGCCTGGAGCTTCGACGCGATTTCTTTCAAGCGACATGGGAGTCTCTCTGCGTTGTTTGTTTGGTGTGTGGAAGAAGCAACTCTGCAAAGAGTATCCTCAAAACAAAACATGCCCGTGGGAAAATTGGGGAACCGTGGGGGGGGGGATGCTTTCCTCAAATGGCTGCCAAGTTGCCAGTTACTGCCAGGCAATGCAACACCGGGACATTTTTCTGAGAGCGGCAGCTACAAATGTCTGCAAGTTATTACAACTGACCAACTAGAATTGAGGAACCCCCCAAGCAGAGGACCTTTGTGATGGTTTCCACTGCCCCCAAACCACTACTTGTTCAAAGGGAGAATGGGGGGTTCTGCCCGGTGCTAGCCTTTGCGATACTTTACACAGAGTTCATCTGGCCTCATTCAAAGGGATCTGAAAGTACTTGAAGTCGAAAAGCTCGATGCCCTCGACATAGGACCTCAAGCAGGAGACCACAACCGCAAGCAAGGGCCAGGGTGCTGACAAACATGCCACACTCCTCTTCTTCTTCGTCTTCTTCTTTTCTTCTCCTTTATCATTATTGTCATTTCTGTTCCGAACATCACATCAAACCAGCCATTCGTTGTGCGGTCTCTGACATCTCTGACGCACAGCGGCAACCCCAACACAAACCGACAGGAATTGGCGGTGTGTTATTTTGGCAACACTGGTTTGGGAGTCTCAGAACCGACCAGCATTTGGTTTGGACTCAACCGTTTCAGGTCTTGCGAGACTGTGTGTCAAGGTGATGCTTGCTTCCACATAGACTTCCTGGGTCTTCTATAATCTGCGAATTGCTCCATGCACTTACCCGTACAAAAGAACACCATGCGAACATAGGGGCCTTCGTTTGCCGTCAACACCTAGCAGCACTAGTGGTGCAATGTGCTTAATGTCCCAGCAAACACCATCCAAAAGAGCGATTTCCCATCTGAGCACCCCCCCCCCCCGCCGGTTGAGCAATGCACCCACTCCTTTGTGGAGGCCGGGAGCGCAGCTGTTGCAAAAAAAAACAACTGAGGCCTTCTTTCGTTCTCCTGCTGGAAGGAACATGGCGTCTCGTGAAACAGACCGTGGGATTGACTCTCCTTCCCTTCCAAATCTTAGCACCATCACACTCCAACAGCTGCTGGTCCCGTGTCCAAAACCACAACTTCTATCCGTCCAAACAAGTGGCACCAGTTTGGGAATGATCCTGCCATGATGTTGCAATATGATGATGTCAGCCTATCCATTCGCTTCAGGCGCCACACAAAAGAAACAAGTCTGCAATGCGTGAGCATCTCAACCAACTAGAGGAACTAAGAAGTCACCTCACTAAAATCAACTCGCCGAGAGGGCAGTGCACAATAAACTTTTGCGTTCTGCATGGCTTTGCACTGGCTTTTGCCACTCACATTGGGTTTGGCCTTTCTTCCCCTCGCCCCGAAGGTGTTGGATCGATCGGATCCCGGGCGCTGGTGCATGACCACCGACTGGTGAGGCTTCGCCTCCTCAGGGATGGCGCAGTAGTACTCCGCCAGGTCCCAGCGAGTGAAGGGGATCCTGAGCCACAGAACCGGTTTGCCCCCAGGCGTGGGGTTTCCAACTTGGGGTTCCCTAAGGGACACCCCCAAAAAATAGGGCTTCCAGAGAAATTCCCCTGGAAAACAACCACAAAATGGGGTTCCCTCAAAAGACACACACACACACATGTATACTAATTCAGACTCGCAAGGGGAGCCATTGTAAACCTAGTGGCTAGCGACTACAAGGGCTGGTCCTGCTAGTCTCCATTTTGTTGCAACGCTATGGCTCTCTTTGCGAGTCGGCTCTGAATCAGTACTGAATGGCGAGATGCATACGATGGAGGCTCTATTTGATTGATGTCGACCAATAATAATTGCCGCAAAACCTACGATACTTCCAAGACCTGAAATAAGACATGGATCCTCATGTAGAAGACCTATATCATGGTGGGCTTGCTTCTTTTACCCAGGCCAGCCTGCCATACAAAGGCAGATTAACCAGCCTTTTGGATTGATGAGTGTTGGTTGCTATCAAGGTCTAAAAACCTACGAATGGGAGTGTGGGGTACGTGTAAAAAGCAGTGGTTATGAGCAAACTGTTCGTGATTATTTGGGGGGTTCCTTGTATGTTCGCTCTAATCATCACCAACAGCTCAAGAGAACGGCGATTAAGACTGAAAAAGCGGCCCGAGGGCGTTCCAGCAATGGAAGTGGTCAGGGCGTTTCTTTCAGAGCGTGGAAGTCTTCCAAAGCCCCTGCCCAATTCCATGTTGAATGGAAACAGTACTCCCTCAAACCAGACACATGAAACCCAAATGTTAACATAGAAGCCGACAAACAACTGGTGACGGTGCACTTCTTTCAAAAGGCGTGGTCCTTTTTGAAAATCAACCACCCGCGGGATCCTTGGGGAAAACAACAAAAGGTTGGATTGGCGGCGTGCGCAAACCAACACAAAAGGTTACAGGGTTCCCATGTGGAGGAAGCCAAAAAGGTTGGCTGAAAGTTGGGGCGGTGGGGGGGGGGGTCGATGTTAAGCTGGACTCAAACGCAGGGGTTTGCCATTCGGGATCACCACCACTCGGGGCAATCAAATGATCAAACCCTGTCTTGTTGTTTTTAGCGAAATCCAGCTGCTCCTGGTGAACTGTGTCCCAACCCACAAATCTCCCCAGTGTGCAATCCGAGCATCCCAGTGGACGTTTGGCCTCCTTTTGCATGTGAAGCCAAAACGGTTTCGTTTCCGTTTAGCCCTTTCAAACATCACCCACCAAAAAAACTTGCTAAAGAGGCAACCGGAAGGACATGTTCAAAACCACGAACCGGGGCAATCTAGAGAACCCCGTTTCACAAACACCATCCAGCCAGAGAACTGAAAACCATCCAAAGGACAAACAAAAGGCGCAACGCGGCCCCAAACTTTCGCCGAGCTCGGCCCCCCAAGCCTCCCCCCCCCCAAAGCGACACTAAACATCATCTCAGCGTCTCCACGCCGGTGTCCGTGCACGCGCCCAAGCCAGCTCGGTACCTCGGATCAAAGCCAAGGCTCTTCGTGTGTTTGTGTCGAGGGGATCCTTTCTACCTTGGCTTAACGGGGAAACCAAAAGGACACACGACAAGTGTCGGGGTGGCCCGATATTCACACACGCAAATACTCCCAACCAAAAAAAGCAACAACAACAACAACAACAACAACAACAACAACAACAACAACAACAACAACAACAACAACAACAACAACAACAACAACAACAACAACAACAACAACAACAACAACAACAACAACAACAACAACAACAACAACAACAACAACAACAACAACAACAACAACAACAACAACAACAACAACAACAACAACAACAACAACAACAACAACAACAGCTAGTCACAATCGTATCTCCCATGAGGACTAGTCTGAATCTCCGTTGTGGTAAGTCAGGGTAAACGTTCCAGGGTGACAGAACCCTTGGCGGATTCAGAGGGGTGTGGCCCATTTTAGAGGGAATCCTTTTCCGAGGTTGATTCCTGGGAGAAAGCTGGCATGTATATATATATATATATATATATGAGGCGCAAGGGCAGGTCCGATGATTAATCGACCCATCTTGGCCATCTCTGGGCTACATGGACTCTGCCTCCCTTGCGAGGCGGCTTTGGGAACACAGCTGACTCAAGCGGTCCAAGTAAGAAATGAGCTCGCTGTAACTTGCCCAGCTTTCCGTTCCTTACGAGAATGGAAAACCCTGATTCTAGCCTGCATCTACCCAGGTTTTGATTGTCCTCACATAGCAGCAGTCCAAATGTCAGCAACATTCGGGAAAATTATGACTAGTACGCCCAATAAAACAATAGTTTGTTCATCCTAGATTGGAATGAATTGAGGTAGCTCAGCGGGAGCTTTCTTTTGGTTTCTCTTCAAACCCCAAAAGAAGCAAGCTCTCCAACAACCAAACACACACACACACACACAGAGCCAAGTGAGCAGCCTTCGAAACCCATTCACTATCGGTTCTACCAACATGGTCACAAAACCCACAAAGGTTTATGAAGGCCGTACCATAACTTGCTGGTGCTCAGCAGGGAATGAGGGAATGCACCTGGAGATTCCCTTCAAGTAAACCACAAGGGATGGTTAGGGGTCATTCATTTCTCATTCCCTACTGAGTACCAGCAAGATAATCTCCATTAAGCCAGGTCCAGGTACCACGTGGCCAAGTGGTTGGCCCCTGAATTCGCGTGGCGAGTGGCGCTTCGGGCTCATCCCAGCGGGCCATGAGGCGACTGGAGAGGTTCACCACGTTGATGTGAAGACCCCCCGGCCCCGGAGGACCCTCAATACACCGCAGCCAGTCCTGGGGATCAAAACGCAGAGGTTCTGAAGATCCAAGTTGAGTCACAATCAAACTTGCATTTGTAATGGTCTAGCCCAAACCATGTAAAGAATTTAATATGGCGGCACTTATTGGCTGGGACTATCCCTGACTAACCCTCATCTACCCGGTCTTTGACTGCGATTGTCTTAAATTAAAGCATGAGCTCCCGAATGGTTGTCGGATGAATACCAAACCACAAATGGCTCCTCACAAAATAGTTTCTGGCAAGGGATAGGAACCACGTGTCAAGCACGTGTCACAAATACACGCCCGCTATATTTCGTCGAAATAGCTTCACCTCTTTACAGAGCGAAGTTCGAAGGCGGCACCTCCCGCGGCCCTCTCAAAACTATGCTGGGAGTCAGGGCATGTAATGGGCCATGGCGTTGCTTTGCTCTACCTTCTCCCAGTTGAAACTTTGACAAACCTTCAATAGAAAGCGACGAATCATTTAAGGCTACCACCAATTTTCCATGAAGGCTGTCCTAAAAGGACATATTGTGGACCAAAAGAGAGCCCCTTCATCTTTCCTTTCCAAGGCGATCGCCAAAGCATTTGAAGCAGTTCTCAGCGATCAACTTTCATCAGAGTGGCTGACACTGTTCCCAAAACCGATGGAGGACCACCCTAGCTCAATCCCATCAACCTGAAACCGACAGGGGGTCACCCAAAAGTGATTCCCTTATACTTATACTCTACAAAATCGATCAAGTAGTTTGACCACTCAGTACACCCTTATAGCCACCCGAAACCTGTAGAGTAGTTAAACCCCTGTTAGACCCCTTTAAATACACTACATGACTTTATGCACCCAGAACCAACAAAGTAGTTTAGTTTAATATGAGGCCAACTAATTGCACATTATCATCTTGTACTCATGGCTTTTTTGGCTTTGAAGTACCACAATCCCCTACGTTCCTCAGGTACTGGGACGTTTGGGGATCGATTTCATTCCGAGCTTCGAGATCCATCTCTTCTCTGCCTGTGAGGTATAGGGAGTCCATGTGCTCCAGAAGAGACGCCGATAAGATCATGGTCTCCTGCCAACTTTTTCCTTCGGCTTCCCAAGACCCGAAGTTTCAAAGGCCGGGTCTTGGCCATCGGAGCAAGCACTTGGCTTGGTGATTGTTTTGCTCACACGGCTTGCACCGTTTGGTTTTATAGCCCATTCAACAACCATCAACTAGGGCTTGGTGGTCTTTGATTTCCTCTTTTGGTCTCCCTTCAGTTTTCTCGGCAAACTGCACATCGCAAACCTTCGAATCATGCGGCGCGACCTCGATTTACTCCCAGATGAGCTTGTCATAGTTTGAGCACAAGGCATCCCTCACACACGGCTACCCAAATGTCCCCATTAAACATCACCCCGCCAAAAGGAATCCCCACTTGAAATTGGCCCCGAAAGGTGATGTTTACACCATCACAAGGGGGAAGTATATTGAGCCCTGTGCAAAAGGGTAAAAGGACACTTCAATCCCAGCCCTGCCTGCGAAGTCCTACATGCCATGTCAAACATCGTGGTGCGGTACAGCAGCACGGTGTGGGAACCTGCTGAGATCTGCACCTTGCCCGGTGAATCTCCACCCCTCAAAGAAAGTCAAACAAGGTGCTTTGTGTTTTTTTTGTAGGTCGGTTGTTTTCCAATGGAATCCTGCCAAAGCAAGCCACAAAAGGGCTTGTCGCTTTTGTCCGTTTGGCTTTTTCATAGGGTGCTGAATTTACTGGCCAGAAAAGGTTGAAGTTTCCGAGTCTTGATTAAATGATGAAAACAGTTACCCAAAAAAGGTTCAAAGTTTGCCAACTCAACAGAAAAGCCGCAAAAGCAGGAAAACACAAGGCGCACGCGGGCTTCAACTTTACCATGTCCCCAATTGGCGTTTGGAACACCCAATTCCTGAATTCAATTTGGTGCCCAATGTCATCCATCCCCTTTGGGGCACACCACAATTGCTCCAACCCAACAGCTGAAACACGAGCAGACAAAAATGCGCTAGAAGAGGCCCCAAGGGTTTTCAGCTCGGGCGCCGGGTCTTTCTTCATCTCCTCCGGCGCATCCTCATCCTGCTTCGGGGTGAGCGTGACGCTTGCAGCCTCTGGCCCGAAGAAATGCATCATCTTCAGCTGACTTCCTCGCTTGGAAACTGGGCCAGACGGGTCTGACCCCTGGCAAAAAACACAAGTAGAGAAGGGAAGTGGATTGAAAGTCAAAAGGCAAAAAGCTAAAACGATGAACTCAGCGAGGGAGGGCAACCCGCCACAGAGTAAGCCACAAGAAGAATCCACAAGTGTGCGGCCGGATAGAATACAAGGTAATCTTGGACCTCATCTTGTCCCACCAAAGCTAAAGGACATTTCAGGTACACCACCGCGCAGTTTGTCTTCTCTTGTTTCTCTGAGGATCGGGGCGACGGGGGGGGGGGGGGGGGGCGGGGGTCGTGCCATGGACATGTAGCGACTATTTCGCGACCCAACCCCTGAAAACCCGCCCTACAGAAGGTGGTCGCAAGATAGGACCTAAGCGTCCACCATACCAGCGGGGTGGTCCAAAATCATGATAGGAGTTGCCCCACAGTTTGACAGCCAAGACTGCGAAGCAATTATGCAGCTGGGAGATTCTCACTGGAGTTGCCTAACTGACAAGCTGATCAACACACTCTATGGAAACTTCCAAAATCGGAGGTATGGCAACTTGAGGGACCCAATGGCGCGAGAAACTTCGCCGAGCTGCTCCGCCAGTTGTTGTAAAAGCTCGCTAAGGTGTAGTCGTCCGCCGCCATGGGCGCCACGTCTTCTGCGGGCGCCAGGGACAGGCTGAGCAGCGCCGGAGTTCTGGCGTCCACCTGAGGCGAAATCAAGCTACGAGGTGAAGCGAATTCGGCAATGAACTAGGGATGAAGGATGTGGTGAGGATTTGTCCAATGGCGAGGGTTGCAGAATGTTGAACATTTTGAAAAATGAGCAACGATTCCTTTCTGCATCATGGTTGATTCCCATCCATCTTCCCGTCGCTATCACCGGCCCCAGCAACTCCCAACTGCCATGACATCAGAGCCAATAGGCAACCCGAGGCTGGTGATGCCGGGGATGTGGCCAGCCAACCAACCGACCAACCAACCAACCAACCAACCAACCAACCAACCAACCAACCAACCAACCCACCAACCCGCCAACCCACCAACCCGCCAACCCACCAACCCACCAACCCACCAACCCACCAACCCACCCACCCACCAACCAACCAACCCACCAACCAACCAACCAACCAACCAACCAAACCAACCAACCAGCCAACCCACCAACCCACCAAGCCACCAACCCACCAACCCACCAACCCGCCAGCCCACCAACCCGCCAAACCCACCAACCCACCCCCCACCCACCAACCAGCCCACCAACCAGCCCACCAACCCACCAACCCACCCACCCACCAACCAACCAACCCACCAACCAACCAACCAACCAACCAACCAAACCAACCAACCAGCCAACCCACCAACCCACCAAGCCACCAACCCACCAACCCACCAACCCGCCAGCCCACCAACCCGCCAAACCCACCAACCCACCCACCCACCCACCCACCCACCCACCCACCCACCCACCCACCCACCCACCAACCAGCCCACCAACCAGCCCACCAACCAACCAACCAACCAACCAACCAACCAACCAACCAAGGTTTAAAAAAGATAAATAAATAAATAAAACAGCCCTGGGGAAAAAAACAACAACAACACAAGACCCCTAAACTGGTCTGATCAAAAAGTAAAAGTCCAGGAACGCGGAAATGGAGAGAGCTAAACTGGCAAAGATTCAGGACAATTGAGTTGGAACCCAGCACGCCTTTTTGCCCAAGGCATCCTCGCAGTAGGGCTGCAACATGGTGGCCATGGTGGAGATAAATTCGTCGCTGTCCTTCAGGACTTTGTCCTGCCAGTGGCGAGCGAGCCCAAAACCTGGAAAGACCTCTGCCTCACTTCCTGAGACTAAGCAGAAAGAGTCCAGACTCTTTGTGTCCCACGCCCAGACTGGTTCTTGATTAAAGAGAAGCCTGACCGGAATGGGGGTCACCATTTCTTGAGCCCATGAAGACCCATTCTTCGGGACCCATCCATGAATACCCACTCTTAGGGGCCAGCAGTTCTTGGCTGAGACCCAAAAGAAAGCAACGCTGGCTTGAGGTCCTGAAGGGTGCGGTCGCTGGGATCCAGCCAAAGCACTCGCGCTCTGGCGCCCTGGCCCAAGTAGCCCTCCTCCACTTCTTCGGGCAATCGATCGAATCCTTGGCCGCTCAAAGATCGCCGAAAAGTTGCGCCAACCATCTGATTTCAGAGCCAACTCGCAAGAAAAGCCAGTGCAACCTAATAGTGAGTATTCGGGCCATTCAGGCCCATTGGCGTCATCCTCCTATGGCTCCCCTTGCGAGTTGACTGAAACAGCATTGGATGCCGAATTCAAAGGAACACTAAAGCCCATTCAAAGAAGGCTTCCCCGACAGACAAACCCAAGTATCAACACCAACTCTCCCAATTCGTTGGCTTTTTCCGGCTTCCTTTCAACACTGATGCAAACTAGGGCCATACCAATCTGAGGATACCCCCCAAAATGACACTATCCCCAACTAAAAGGAGAACCACCCTGATTAGCATGGTCCTCCGGATCTATCCAAAGCTCCTCTTCTCAAAAACCTCCAGCCACTCAGGTTCCGCGAGTGACTGAAAATGCCTTCGAGGGGCTGCCACTTTCCACCAGCCTCTTGGCGGAAGCGAAGGCATGCTCAATCTCCTGCTGTGACTGGCAGAGCTTCAGGACACCTGAGGCCAAAAACTCACGGAGGAGCAAAGAGAACACCAATTAATCAGTATTTCTAGTGCTCAACATTCTGTTAGCATACCCAACCAATATCTTTTCGCACACATCTAAAGATTTCAACCAGGAAATGGGTGGGCCACAATGTGGTTTCCATGTGCTAACTGATTCTTACTCACCAGCCTGATACGAGAGTATAACCTTGCTTGCCTCATGGTTCCATACCTGGGGATCCCATCTGGCACGATTCACAAACCCGAAGGGACCTTCATGGGTGAGCTGGTCTTATCTCAGCTCGGTATAGTTTGCCCAGACGCTTTCCTAGAAGTGGTCGCTATAACGGGCGCTGAGTGCAACCAAGGTGCAATATCCCTTCTCCATCAGGCACGTTGCCGCCTCACGGCAAGTGTGCAAAGGTGCGCTTTGCGCGTGTGCAAAGCCTTCTCTTTGACAAACACAAGTTGCTGAAAAGGAGAGAAAGCTGCAACATAAGCTTTGGCAAAGCGCCGTAAGCGCAGGGGCTCCGACACTCCAGAAGACTGCACGCGCTCGATGATCAACGTCCGATGTCATCCATTTGGGTTCTCGAGGCATTCTATGGGACATGGACCACATTGAAACACGGGAAAGTGCAGCTCCAAACTTATCTTCGCCGCCAACAAGCTTATGGGTTGGGACTCGAACATATTTGATGGTTGCATACATACGAATAGATTGCATATATTTTCTGATGTCCCCTAAATGGTCCCTAGGTGAATGGTGCCTCGGGAAGTGATCGATTTGGTACCTTCGGGCAAGTGGTTGCTGTTTCCCTAGAATTTTGTCTGATTGATCGCCAAAGAATCCCCCGCCCAAAATCGTCCAATCGTGTCTCAGAGGCGCCTCCTCCGCCAGGAAGTCTTGGCAGTGCCTGGGGCCCACCAAGAGGTCGAAGCCGCTGGCCGCCGCCAGCTGCGCGGGCTTCACCTCCGAGGGCTTCGGGGCCCAGAAGGGGCTTCGGGCAGGCGACCCAGGCGTGCGTGGCTTCGGTTTGAGTTATAGCCTCTAGGTCCTCCAGATTTGAGACGGTAGAATAAGGGTACCAACTGTTTCAGAGTCTATTTTTGTTGGGGAACCCCCCCAAAAAAGAGTCAAAGGGCATTACTGCAGAACCCTTAGTCCCACGACCGTGGCACCTGACAGGGGACCCTTGACAAGGAAACTGATCTTCCACACAAATGCCAGTGGGAGGGAGGGTACGTCTTCCACCAAACCAGGCTGTCCGTTTTTCCCTTGCCCACTGGAGGACTGAACTTCCGAGAGGGACATATACTTCTGATACCCTGGTGAAAAGACAACCGAGCAAAAAGGGAAGCCGAGTGGGTGGGATCCGAGGGACGTCTGGTTCTGGGTGTGCAGACGAGTCAACACATAAACACTAGAGCAGGTAAGCGCCGTGTGTGCATGACATGAATCGAAGCCCTAAAACATGAGGTTTCACCTGCCATTTGTAGACAAACTCCAGGAACATGTTTGCACATCTCAAGAGCAACTTCAATTACAAGAGATGTGACTTGGACAAAACAGCAAATGGTCAAATCACATCTGGGGATGTAACAAGAGATCTAAGCCTAATTCAAACCCAGGGAGTGCCAGCTCAGCCGGAAGTCAAGTTGGACGCTTGAGACGGTGTCGCCTTTTGGGTTCTGGGTCGCCGATTTTTATCCGCGAGGCGTCGGCCTGCCGAGTGGAGCCATTCAGCAGGGCCACGGTGAAGGTCTCCTGGGGTCCAGCTGGACATTTCCCGGCCAATGGGAATAGATCAACCAAAGAACTGGTCCCTGAGGAAACCAAAAGCAAAAGGAGCAAGTCAAGTGTCATGTCAGAGGGCAAGGCATGTCTAAGTCGTGGACTTGAATGCATTGTGTCTTGACCAGCGCTCAACCGCTTTCATGCCGTGGATGTTTGGATGTGCGCCTGGGCCGGAAAGAATCGTGAACTGAAAATAAGGACTCCCAAGGCACCACGGGTGAGCTTTGGAAAAGCCAAGGGACATCGAAGCTCACGGTGGCAAGTACCCCAGACAAGCCCAAGCTCAGGAGGGGGTGCCCATGAAGGAATGTCTGGAGAGCCTCCTTGAACAACTGGCTTGGGAAATCAGCTCAAACCCCGAACCACTGCAAGAAACAGCAGCGTGGCGAAGCACAAGGTGCAGCCAAAACCCGTTTGTGAATTGAAGTTGACCTCAAAGCGCACGCGCCCTCGAAACACAAGCGAAAACGCTTCGTCTTTCAAGGGGCAACCGCGCCCCATCCCAAGTTGCCCAGCGACCGGCGAAACCAGGGCGAGGGTGAAGCTTCCAACCACGTTGAAACTGCGAGCCCATCTGTCTGGGAAGCCTTTTTTGGTTGGTTTGAACGGGAAGCCCAGAGGAAACCAACCATTTGCGAAACCACAGAAATGTCTCCTCCTTCTCGGAGTAGGACACCAACTGGCCCAGCCGGTCATTGAGCTCGACGCCGTCCACCTGGATTTCGCGAAGCGCAGGCTCGCTGGCCATGTGGGTCCGTTTTTTTGTTGACGGTACCCTTGTCTAGATATGGGTTTAAGGGGAAACCAAAAGGACACCCACCATTTTTGGGAGTGACCCATGCATATGATTCAGAGAGGGGAGCCATGGGATGGCCTCGGGGTGTCCAATTGCAGTTGACTCAAACCCAATGCCACGCCACGGGCGAAGCAAACAAAAAAACACTCACAGCCAACAAACGGCCCTCCAATCAATGAATGTTAACCCCCGATGTTCAGAAATTCTGCCAGATTTACGTAGAGGGTAATGTCCATCCCAAAAATCATCGGACCCCCTCACCCCCATCCTCAAAAGAGTACTTGGACCCTTTGGTGAAGAAAGGTGATGGAGGAGGATGGTTATTTAAGAGGAAGGTTGGAGGATTGTACGGAGGTTTGGAGAGCCTTTGCGGGCAGGTTTAAGCAACGACTCGTTCAATGGAAGCTTTGTAGGGAGGTGTAAGGATTAAACAAAAGGCTGAGACCAGAGGAGGTTGTTTAAGAGCATCAATGGAGCCTTGGCAGGGATCTTCAGGATCTTCGGGGAAAGGAGCTTTAAGGAGGTTGTAGTGGGACTGTTGATCAAACAGAAGCCCTGGTTGATACGCAATTCTTGGTTGGATTGAAATGGGGCGAATGTACCCCTCAGAGCGCACCAAGGGACCCTTGCAGCTCGGTTTCCGCCCTTCCCCACCTCCACCGCCGAGCCCAAGCGGAAGCCGTGAAGTAAGGCGCCCGGCTCCATGGCGCGACTATTTGCCCATGGGGCCAAACGCGAGAGCTCGAGCCAAACGCCGAAACGCCGCCCGGAGCTTTGCTTCCGTGAGACTTGGAGACCGCATGTGCGGTCGTGACTTTCAGGTCAAAGGCTTTAAACTTAGAGTCAAAGGCCCTTCACAGTCTGAACACGGCATGTTTTGCTGGCAACCATTCATTGGTGAACCTTGAGCAAACGTCAAAATGGTCCACATGACGCGCTCTGCACGCAAGCACATGCCCTGGAAAGCATGTGTCAACGCTAAGCCTTTCAAAGGTCTGCCAACCCCAAACTTGTTTACCTCAACTTCTTTAAACTTCTGTCGCCCCATCCCCCTGGTCCTTTGTCGCGTGCGCTGGGCTGTCCTGGGCGACACGTGGCGCTTGCGTAAACAGGGACCCCTTCTTGGGCCGCTGTTCAAATTTGGCCAGGCATAGACACCGCAAAAATGAATTTGTTGCTGGCTAAAAATCAAAATGAAGGAACACCAAAAAGGCAAAGGGTTAAAAGGGAAAGCTATGGCTGGAAATGTAAACACAATTATCCTGTGTCATGCTTCCAAGGTTCAGGTTCAAAATGTGTTGGCCTGCTTGTGGCTAGCAAAAGAGCCACTAGCCATTGACCAATGCAATGATGGGTGTCTCCAAAAAATTGGCCCCCCCTCCCATCCCCCCTTGCGGCTAGTTTAAGGGGCGGAAAAAACAACACAGAGAGAGATTGTGAAAAATTTCACAAAGGTTGCACATAGATTGATGTGCAAAGAGATGGCGCTGGAAGACATCACGCTGCCGGTGCATTTGTGAGGGAGGAGGCCCAGCTATCAGGGATCTGTGTGAGAGAACTGCTGTGCGTGCAAGCTCGCCCAGCCAACCTCCAACCACCCCGCAGGGGCTATCAAACGCAGAGAAAGTCCCCACAATTGCTCGTTCTGGACTGATTTTCTGGGGGCGTAAAGACGTTGAGACATCGCAAAGCTCAAATCCAACCCAAAACTAGGCTCGAATTTAGGACCCCTGCAAAAATACATTTTTTGCCACAAAAGCAAACAATCAAAAAGGGGAGCTAATTCTGGGAAAGAAAACAGGCAAGTGTGAAAGCTGAGGGAGCCCTCAAGCCTTCAGGCTTGACGTCTCTTCTCACTTGCCCGTTCAGGCTGAACATCATGGGTTGATGTCTTGTCCCCCTTCATAAACATGGACCACTGGAAATCCAACACGTCGAAAGATCGCGTTGCCATGGGCAAGTAAGCTTCATGCACCATCACAACACTTGGATCCTGACATTGGTCTACCGGCCTTGTGAAGTGATTCCTGGCCAACTGTGTCGACTGTCAACCATGCTCAGACCCCCCTTCCCATTTGCACATCATTCGGGTGTTCCCAGAACAGTATAAGAAAAGACTTCCAAAAACAGTTCTCCCAACCGGTATGGCAACAAAATCAAAAAACTAGGCACGACTTTCACGGTTGCCTGTAGAAGCCTCCTGCTCAGTCAGTTCAAGGCAAATTGCCTATCTGGGGGGAAACATGATTAACTCACCTGCACAAAGAAATAAAAGCGTCATCGCCAGGTCCGAACTTGTCGCAGCCAGAACAAGAAAGAGAGCGCCTCTTTTCAGGGGCCCGAAAAGGGGCATCATGTCCCTTTGAGTTTTGTAACACATTATTTTGGTAAGGTCGCGCAACCGTTTGTCGTGCCACTCTGAGTCAGGCACAAAGGACCCCACGGCACGCGGCGCGGCCGCGCCATGAGCGGGGTGCTCCGTGTGCGAATCAACTCATCTGCCAATGTGCCTTCGCCAAACCAAGTTGCAAGCTTTTCTCATGACTCTTGGATGTGCACATATATCTGGACACATGATTACCTGAATAAACAAGCCCAACGGGCCTTCCTCACGGCGCTGAGCTGGCTGCGCTTGGACAGATCTAGTCATTGAGATGTTTTTAAGAGGTCAGCGACTGGTTGCTGAGTGCAAGCGCTCTTTACAAACTGGTTGTCAAAGGAATGTATTCAAAGGAGATTAAGGTCCCCAAAGGGCACCTTCAAAAGAGGGATCCAAAGATGACCCAAGTTTACTCCCCACTCTAGAATGTTGCGGGTGGCAAACAGGAACCATGGCTATCTGCAGAGGTCTTTACACTAACACAACGCCTTTAACAGGTTGATGATCACTACGAAGCCAAAAAACAGGGGGTGGCCATGGCAGAAGCCTCTGTTGGTTGCTTCCGAACATTGGAAGTGTGCTGCACCCAACTTGGCGAACATTCAACCCCAAGTTAGGAGTCACCTTGCAAAACCAAAAGCTTTGAGGTTGCGATTTGCGTCGCTGAGACTAAAGCCACCGAGATAAGGCCTTCCAATTGAGCCACGCTGGAGGAAAGCGGCAGGCAAGTCAATCGCTTCGGGCCCTGCGAGCTTCTGTTCAAAATCAATAGGTAAGTCAGTAGCCAAAGCTAGGAGGAACAAAGAGGAATTACTTTCGGGTTTCCCCACAAGTCTATTTCTGCTTTGAGATGTCACTGTCTAACACTCACTTCAGGTTGTTTGACTCCAGTGATACCCATCGCGAGGTCATGTACCCAAAGGTCACCTCCGTGAGCTGTGCAAGTGGTTGCTACTCTTCTTCCACAAAGAGGGGCCCTAGCTGTGACGTGGAACTTCATATGTGAAGCTGTGGGCAGCTCCGAAGCCACTGCAACTGGTTAAACCTCATCTGTGGCTGGCTCCATTTCAACCAACGGTTTCCAGGATTTGCTTGCGTCCAAAACATTAAAAGGTTGTTCGCAAGATGAGCAACCTGAGAACCACGACGCGACCTGCCCAGCTCCCGCCTTTGCTACATCCGGGCGGCGGTCCTCAGTGGAAAGCATGGCCCATCAGAGACACTGGGCTGCAATGGTTCCCCTGAGGCAAATTACTACAATTCACAAAAAGGAAATCAGGGATCCCCGGGTAAGGGACTCTTCAGGTTTCAGGTGAGCTCGCTGTACTCGCAAGTGCGCGTGTTGCAATTTGCCTCTTTCGGGGAGGAGGGCCCCATGGCGACTTAGGGTCAATCTCGCCACCGTCTTTGGGGTATTTGCTACTTACATGGAGATTCAGGCATTCGAAATATATGTATACAGTATTTGGAGTCGAGTAGGGACTACTAGGTCCTCCAGTAGAGAGCTTAGAATAAGGGTACCCTTTTTTCTGTAGTCTATTTTAGTAGGGAACCCTCCCAACCAAAAAAGGGTGAGAAAGGGCACCTAGCTGGCGGACCTAGACTATGTTCCAGGTTCGAACACCTGCGGCCCGCCTGGCGGCATCGGCGGCAGCGAGGATACTGGCGGCGGGCCCGGCGGCAGTGGCGGCAGCCCCGCCGGCAGCGGCGGCATGTCGGGCTTCGAGGGTGGCCTCGTGGCGAATTCGGCGACCCCCAAGAAGACATGGGATACTTGGGGTTCGTCGCCCTAGTTTTGGGCAGGACAAATTCACCATAGACCAGGCAAAACTTGTCTGAACAACCCTAGTCTCCTCAAGAAATCTAAAAGGAGGTTCAACACATTTTTTAGCAGACGGTTGGCCCAACACTGATAGCTAAGTTGCTACTTTGCTTCGAAAGCACAACACAGTCGCAGCTGGGAACAAACAGCAGCCGACGATCTAGGCAAACCAACCCCAAAGAAACTCAAGATGCAACATGGGACAGCTACCGGAGTCGCAGGAAATGATACGGCGGTACGGTCGAAGCTTCATGGCACTGAGACATAGACATACTATGAGTGTTTCTCGATGGGGGTTCCCCATTTTGAGGCCCAAATCCACCAAAAGGGTCACCTGCTTGCTGGGTAAGTCATCCCTTAGTCGTTCCCTAAACCTTCCATCCGAATCGAAGCCCCAGTCCCTGCTTTGCTTCTCCCAAAGTATGACCGGCTCCCCAGATCGGGGATCTCTGGGGGCTATTTTTTGGGGAATTTACGCCTATGTTACCCATATGTGGCAAGGTCAACAATCGGGGCCCTACGAATGATGGCTCCCGCAAAAGGAATCCTTATCATGGTTGTTTAAAATCCTATTGCGCCCGTGCCCATCTCCAACCCCAAGTAAAACGTGCTGCCTATTTCACCCACCCCTACAAATTTTATATGGAACCCGTTTGAATTCGTCGGGACGCCCAGGAGATTCCCGGACAAGTCCCTGCTTGCAAGCGGCCCAGGCGGCAGCGCCGCTTTCGCTGGTGCCGGCCCTGGCGGAGGCCCGGGCGGCAGCACAGTTCCTGGAGCAACCCCCGGGGTGTAACCCTCGACTTGGGGGGCAAAAACGCTGGACATGGACCCCCCCGAGTGTGATGTGTGATGGGTGTGTTGTTTTAGAGTTGGGATCTGGCTTTCTGGTGGGTTTGCAGGGAAATCGAAAGTTTGAAACGCGCAAACCGATGTTGAGGATACTCTATTTTGACACATACCCAAATGATCATGAGAAATGTTTGTGTAAGCAACGGTCAAAATAAGTGATTCCTCTAAAAGTCGCAAACAAATGAGTGAGGCTCCTGGATTCCGTGGAACCTTAGAGTAGTCTCCCAATTGCCTTCCCAAGTGAACCAGGATATCGGATACTTTGACCGGCCTCATGCAGTGTTGTCTTAAAAAAAAAGGGGGGGGAGGTCCCTTCGTGCTTTTTTTGTTGGTTTCCCTTTACCACCAGGGTTCCACCCCCCCAAGACAACAACAACGAGCATACCCTTCCCGGTTGGTTTTAGAGAGCAACTGTTCATGACCACATGTCCAGGTGCTCTTGACATGCCGTCCGGCTTCCGCTATCCGTGGGATTTCTTCCGCTGTTGGATTCTGTCCAACCCTGAACCAGGCATCCTCGCATCCTTGAGAAATTCGACTGGTACGGTTGCTTCCCCTACAAATAGAACATAGGGCAGAAGCAGCACCCAGTCATTTGCCATGGTGTTTGAATTATATTGATTTCTTTGGGGTAGGGGAATCAAGTGTATCACAGATCTTGGTTGGTTTTGGGGGGGCTCGTTTTGCTAATTTGAGAAAGGACAAAACCGAGGTTTTTGGACAAAACCCGGGTTTTCCAAAGCAGTACCGAAAATACGGGTTTGGCATGGGTAAAATACGGGTTTGGCACGGGTTAAATATGGGTTTGGCATGGGTTCGGAAGAAGAAAACCAATGTTTTCGTCACAACCCCGGGTTTTATCGAATTTATCCCCCGAAACCCAGGGTTTTGTTTCAGACCCGACAAATTTCCAGGGTTTGGACGCACAGGGTAGACTAGACTTCCTTGTAACCGGAATGAGCATCCAACGAGCGGCGATTTCTGGGTGAATTGACCAACCCCCCCCCCCCCCCTGCAGTTCAGGACAGGCGCTGGCCCTCTGAAACAACGGACAGCGGCACCCACGAAGAGGTGATGGGAGGGGCTGGCCTCCTTTGCTTAGTTTTTCCCCTTGACTGACTGAAAAAGGCAACCCAACAAAAAGAGGTGATGAGAGGGGCTGGTAGTTTGTTGCTTGACTGACTGAAAAGGCAACCCCACAAAAATCAAAGTGTCTTAGTCACTGGCACTAAAAGGAGTCTACCCAGAATTATGCCAGGAATCAGCAAGGTTGGTATATGCGCTGGTTGCGATTGGGACTTCCCGCATAACCTTTAAACAACCAAACACGTATTGCGTCTTTGCCTTCCTGCTCCATCCTGCTCCAAAACAACCTACGATGCATCGAGACAAAAGCGGTCAGTCCGTCTGGCAGCTCTGAGGGGAGCATGGGCTCATCATCTTCCTGCGCAAGTGGAGGAAACGGCTCGTGGCTCTCTGGTGCTCGTGGCTCGTGGCTGTGCGACCAATCCGACTCATTCTCAGGAGGGGACAGATACAGACACGGACACAGACACAGACACGGACACGGACACGGACACGGACACGGACACAGACACAGACACAGACACAGACACAGACACGGACACAGGCACAGGCACAGGCACAGACACGGACACAGACACAGACACAGACACAGACACAAACACGGACACGGACACGGACACGGACACAGACACAGACACAGACACAGACACAGACACAGACACAGACACAGACACGGACACAGACACAGACACAGACACAGACACAGACACAGACACGGACACAGACACAGACACAGACACAGACACGGATACACAGACACCGACACCGGCACAGACACAGAAAGAGACACAAACACAGACACAGACACAGACACACACACACACACACACACATTTTGGGGAAACTCCTTGTGGGAGGGGGCTCCTTTTTGGTTTGTATGTTGAATTCTCGGGGGAGTGTTCGCCAGCCAAACAAAGAGAACACTGAACAACAAACCGCTCCTGTGAAGAGCAAAGCAAAAAGCCTGCTGGATCAGTAGCCACAGTCCTCGTCGTCGTCATCATCGTCTTCGGATTCTTCTGACTCACCATCATCTTCCTCGCAATCAGCGTTGGGGAAACATGGTTTAAGCAAACGGACCCTGGTCCCGTTGAAAGGCAATCCCAAGTAGTTGTTCAAACATTTGTTGCTTAAACTACAGCTCAAGCAAGGGTGTCCAGCCGGCTCCGTGTTTGGTGTCTCAAATCCCATGTTTTGAATAGACATTCTCGGAGTCATAGCCTAGCGCTGCTTTGCATTCCCGCCGGCCGGAAACAAGGCTTCCAGCCCCCGGGCATCAACAAGAGGGCCTCCGAGTCCTCCAATGTGAATTCAAGAGGACAGGATTGAAATCACCAGATGCTCGCTCACTTGTTTGTGGAGAGTCCAAATTGAGGAAATCCAACAGCAGAACAGTTAATGTGATGTATAAATAAAAAGAACACCTGTTCCGACGCAACCTTATTGCCGGGCAAAGCAGGCAGTGGTCAACATTTATGATGGCAGCTACTCGTCAATTAAGATGATAATGATGATGATAATGATGACGATGATGATGATGATGATGGTCCTTGAGAATCTAGCCCACCGATCTGGCTGCTCAATGTTGACCAGCGCTCTCCTTCACCAGCAAAGTGTTGCATCAAAACTTGGATACAGTAAGTCCCAAACTTCCTAAGCATTTGCCCAAAACCCAAAAAATGTTTGTTCATGTTGGTCCAGAGTCCATATTAAATGAAACTTCAAAGGTAGAATTACTGCAAGCAAAACTCCCAGCACCCTCCGAACGAGCCTCCTGCATGGGTCGCTGATGTGGCAAGACCTGTCAGGTGGAGCGAATTCCCCTTGAGACTGCCCAAAATGGAGCGGTGTCCTATGCGCTTGGCTGGATTCTGCCGGAAGACAAGCGCAGCCACCCATCAGATCATGGCGGGATAGATTCGACAAATCAACAGCGGTCTGGCTGAGTGGAGCCTCAACAGCGAGCAACACGAGCTGATGGGCAGTTCCTGTAAACCAGAACTAACAAAATCAGGCGGCACCCAAAGCCTAACCCATATAACATATGCAAATGGTATTTGTTCATGAACTGTTTGAGACTATATATACATCTATACATATATATATATATGCAACAAGGGCTATGTGCCCGTGTTATATAGTATATCTTATCTCATCACCTGGCCGGCATCACCTGGCCGGCCAGGGGATGCCGGCCAGGTGATGGGATAAGATAATCATATTTAATAAGGATATATACCCCAAATATTGAGACAGTTTATTGGAAAACCCTCGCCGTGATACCGCCTAATCCTTCCAGAACAGTCTGTTGGATTTGCACCCCTGCCCGTAAACTGTCTCGATCGGAGCTGTCCTTCACATGGAGTTTCTTTTGCAAGGACCTTTCCTTTACAGTCTTGAAAAGGCCTTTCCTTTACGTGGGGCTTCCTTTGGCAAGGGCCTTTCCTTCACCAAGGGGCATTTAAAGAGCTTTGTTCATGCTGTCACAGATTCTCACAAAACAGTCTGCGGGAGAAAACAGTTTGTGGCAATAGTTCCCATCAACTGGCCGGCCTACTATAAAAACACATCATGGGGCCAATTTGTCTCTGCAGCAGCAAGTGGAAACGAAGGGTTTCACCCCGGTCGCTGCATCCATGCCAGAGGGGTCTCGCAAAGACAAAGCCTTTGGGACCAGTTGGGCATACCCAGAGGAAGCAACAGACTTTAGAGTGTATACCTCTTGTTTTGTCCTTAAAGTGGTGCTAAACAAACCAGCTGACCAGCTGACCCGAACCAGAGCCCGCCGAGCCGGGCTCGCCCGCTTCGAGTCCGACGAGTCCGACCCGGCTCCCCCGCCATGTCGCCGTGACCCGGCACCAGGCCCTGGGTCATGGAGGAAGCGGAGCCGGACCTCGCGGACAGAAAGCCATGAGGTTTTCATCACAAAACTCATACCGCAAAGAACTCAGAGGTTTGTCTCAGTACCTGAAAATTGGGGCTTGCGTTGGTTCGCCCCCAAAAAACATCAACCCCACTTGACCCTTAAACAAGAACCACCCGATTGGGCAGAATCTGCTGTTCCGCCCAAGTCCCAAAAATGACAGACCCCTGTCTAATGTTTGCATGGCTTGGCCAAGTCTGAAGTCCAACTCACGTGAGCCAATCAAAGGGCACCAGCCTCCCTTTTCAAGTCCTTTGGTCGAACAGGGAACTGCCCCTTTTGGAGGTTCAAAGGGAAATGGCGGAAACCTTGTCGAAGCAACCTTGGGTTCGAAGGGCGCAACCTTGTCCGAGCAGAGGCATCACCCAGTTTCGGCATGTTGAGCCCTGAACAAAAAGCGAAGCTTCCCTCCAATTGTTGGCTTGGATCGGTGGTTTGGTGGTTCTTGCATGTCCTCTCTACAAGGGCTTTAAATCTCCCAAACGCCAAGCAACAACCACTACTTCGGGGACACCTGAAACATGCTGAGTCTGGTTGTTGTCAGCCGCAGATGGAAAACAAGACACAAGCACATACACACACACATAGCCTTTGGGTATACACGTTAAACATAGACTGGGATGCCCTAACGGATGGCGCCGTCCTTTCGGTTCCCCAGCAAACCGATCGCTGTCATAAGCACGCCCAGTCCGAAACCAACCGTTGCCCGGTTGAAAACAGGGAAACTTTGGTTTAGCGGTGGATTTTGAAAGGGAACCCCTCCAAACAATGGCCAACAAAACGCACCATGACTTGACTGAAGTGGGGGAACCTCATGGGCGAATCACTCAGCTTTTCCCCAGATGAGCTCGCCATGGAATAGGCAAATGAATTGATTTGCATGGAAACATACTTTGGGGGTCTGCCTTTGTTGGTTTGCTTTGGGGGGAAAATCGCCGATGTCTAATTCGCGCCCAGCTCAACTGTTGAGTCGATCCCCATTCACGTTGCCGCCAGGCGGCAGAGGGGGCGGCTCACGCTTCACCGAGCCATCCGGGTGGCGGTACCTCGCGGCGACGCGGCCAGAGCTCCCCCGGGAAATTTCTGGCTGCGAAAGGCAGGGAATGAGACATGGAATCACCCCGAGAAAAAAAAAACAAAACATCCCCGATTGGGGATTCCTTTAAGGGAATCCCCAGGTGATATAACTCCCTCATTGCCGACTGAGCACCAGCAAGATGAAAAGAACCCTAGGATCCCAAGACCTGAAATATGAAGGGCTTTGACCCCAAATGGCTGGGGTTGTTGGGACCCGGGAAGGAACTCCAGCAAGAGTCTCCCCAACAAGAAGGCTTCTCTTGAACTTGCGTCTTAACCACTGGATGTCTGGGATGATACGAGTAACAATTCAGCGCCAATCGGGGTCAAGGCACATCAGTACCTGCCCTTGCGGTGGTGCGCCGTATGGATTTTTGACCTCGGAGCAGTGAGCAGGATGTGCATCGTCCATTTCCAAGTTGTCCAGTGACCCTGATGGAAACGGTGACCATTTTTGGGTTCCTAAAATTGAAACAGTGCCAATTTTGCACATCCCGAGGCTGGCACCGGATCGTAGTAGATCGACCTTGGAGGCGGGCGAACCGTTCTCTCTGGGTCTAACTTACATGGCTTCCGAAGTTGCAAACTCAAAAACATGAGAACGTCCGGGGTCCGCCCCCGTGTGGTACCTGAGCGCATCCCCCGATTCGCAAGCTGAGGCTGGAGGCGACTTTCGGTGGATCTTCAGCTCGTCGAAATCCACGAAGAACTGATCCCCTGAGAAACGCTCTCGACTGTCAGCTCTAGGCACACATTGCCTTGCCCAAAGGCTGGTAACATCCAAGAACCCTGGCTACAAGCCGCTTGGGGAACTTGGGAAGAGAGGTACATGACACATATAACCAGCATCACAGCAGACTGACTAACGTTGACCCCGGATTAATAAACTCCTGTTTATTAATATGGGGGTGGTCCCCTCCAAGAATTATGAATCCTCACCAAAACCAGGAACACCCCCCAAATTAATAAACAGGAGTCTATTAATCGAGGTCAACATGAAGCATGCCTCCTCAAGCAGGCGTTTACGCTAGATTGCCATGACGCGCTGATCAAGTGCCCATGGGTCACCAGGCCGTGCTGATCCTCCACTCGCTTCTGGTTGTTTTCCTCCACCTGGCGAGGGAATTGGGTGGGTTTGGCTCAACGGGTGTCCTTTGGTTTCCCTGGAATGTCGGCTAAAGAAGCTGCCGTGGAACCTTTATGGTCCAAATTTCCTGACTGGTGATCATCCCTACCAACCCCAATAAGCCATCGTTTTAGAAGAATCTCCTTTGGGGACCTTTTTAGGCTTTTATGTCAACTTGCAGCTTGCTGTGAAGTGCTGTAAAAGGGTGGGTTGACCAAGGCACATATTGTGGGTGTGTCTTAAGATAGAACTTGGACAACCCAAGCACACACACACACACTGAAACAATGCCGTGTTCCATTTGGTTTCCCTTGGCTTCCTCTTGGACAGGGAGCCAGTGCACTTCCAGCTGCCCTCAAAAGCCGCGAAGGGTTCGCCATGCCACGTATGCCCCATGGATGTCCCCGATTTTGAGACAGACATGCCCCCAAAGGGAAACATCCGCAAGCCTGGTCCTTCAGTCGCCCGTAGAAGGCGATCTCTCGGGTCATCTTGTCTTTCTTCCTCAGAACACGAGAGGCGGGAACAAAGAAGGGATGAAGGGATCCAGGGGATGTTTCTTAGCGGTCTGGTGATCCTTGGCCAAAAGGCAAAGTTTAGCGGGCTTATATCATAAACCCCTCCAAGCTCTGAATATCTCAGTCTCGGGGTAAGTCTGGGAACTGCACATATTGACATGCCAAAGAGGGATTGCTTGTGACCATCACAAGTGAAAACCATCCTAAATTCCACAAGGCCCGCAAGCTACGACTCTGCCCGGCTCGGCCGTTCTTAATTGGTCTGCCTGCCTTGACTGGTTCAACGGGCATGGAAGCAACCAGTTCGAGTGTTTCCTATGTGTACAGACCATGGGCAAGATCGCTCGCAAACAAAACCCTTTGCGAGGCGCTTTAATTTGCCCAGTTCGCTTTTGTCGTAGCTGATCTACCAGTCTGACACATCGGCAGCTGGGGGCCCCGGGCCACTTTGTGAGCTTCCCTTTCTTGTCCATCTCCTCGCATGGCCGCCAACGCGAGGGATTGCCGCAAAAGAAGCGGCTGCCCGCCTGCTTGCCTGACAAACAAACAAGTTATTCAGCCAGGATTGAATCAACACCTGGTATTTAAGGGGTCGACCAAAACCCATGCAAAGAACAAACAAGGGCGGCCCTACTTGTTTGAGACTGTCGAACTCAAGCACAGCAACCCCTGCATGGAATTTGCGGTTTTGACTGTCAGGCATCGATCATACGATCCCAACAGCCCCTCTCCCCCTGCCCGTTTCCCACCCGCTTCCAGAGAATCAGATTTCTGACAAGGCCTTCTTCAGGCCTATTTAGGGAGCCAGAAAATCTGGGAGGGTTGCAACAGAAATCCAACAACCGCCTTTTGGGCTCCCTTACGATTCCCTTCAACAGGGACCCTTACATTATACACCTGCACATTGCCTTTGTCAATGGTGGCTTCCCTGTACTTTGGTGGAAAAAGCAACATGTTCCAACCGGTTACGTCGTGTATATTTTAAGGAGCCCTGTTCAAGGGCTCCAAGGCACACCTGCCGGCTCTGGAGCCACACAGCGAGCCGCGCGGAGCCCTGGAGCTGGCCTGGAACTCGCTGATCTCCGCCTCGATGGCCTCGGGCTCCTTCTGCAGCATCTTGGACTCATAGTTCCTATCCCAAAGCCGACGCGGCGAGAGGGACAGATGAATAGAGGCATTATCTTATTACTTTTATTAGTAGTTTATTATTGTGTTTATATATATATATAATTATCTTCATATCCCAAGGCGACCCATCAGTTGAAAGGCCTTATCTGGAGCTTGCGTTGCCGGAAAAACAAGGGGAGGATGGGTGTGGGAAATATGACTTGGAAAAAATATGGTGATAATTGCGAAACCTGAAACAACAAGTGGAGGCCCAGTAAACAACCCCAGCATGGTGAGCTCGCTTTACATGAGCTCGCCACAGCATAGGCAGACCCCGCCCGGAACCGGTTTCCCTAGTAAAAACAGCAGAGTCCTGAGCCATGGAACCCTCTTCCCACCTGAGCGCCATGGAGCCCCTTTGGTAAACAACCCACACAAAAAGGCCCTAAGTGGTTGTCCTTCGTTTTCTGTCAATCAAGTTTGTGCCAGGGGCCCGGACCTAAGGGCAGAAAATGAGTTCCTGACACAAACGGGGAGTTTCTGCCACAAGGGTGACTTTTGAGCACGCTTTTGCTATTGGATGAGACCCGGACAAAAATTACTCATGGGTATGCGTCAAAAACGGGGGACCCCCAAGATGTTACGTTCACTGTTGGTGTCCCTTTAAACCAACCTGAAAAGGGTGCCTCTCGCAATCCGAGTTAATCCGACTACTCTGACTTTGACGATTCCTAGAAACAGACCCCAAATCATGGGCTGCAATCCAGGTCCAGGGATACCGCAAACGGGCACGCCGATCCAGCCTCTTGCGGTTCTTCGCACGATTCTCGCGCAAGCGCTGCTTGTGCTGGCGGGGTGCGAGCTGACACAAAGGGAGTGCCTCAAACTTTTCTCCTGCAGAGAAAACACCCAAAGCGGGGGAAGCAGCTGGTTGCCCTTCTCACTTCCTGCGTGGATCCGTTAGGACAAGTGCTGGCGTTCTGTTTTCCATGCCAAACATTTAGTATAAGCTCGCAACCGGATCTTGATGTCGACCCCGGATGAATCAACCTGGATTCATGGGGGAAGTTCCCTCAAAAATGCGATGGACTCCCTTTTCATTGGAACACTCCCCTTATCCATCCATCAACCGGAGGCTGATTAATCCTGGATTTCCATAAATGTCCCCATGTTTGGGTCACCAATTTGGGTGCCACACTTCAAAAGGGAACACTTGCCACTTCAGAGGGCAGAAATCCGCCATGTGTCCAACCATGTAGTCTTTGGATTTGAGGACAACCGTTCGAGATGGATCTGGGTGGGACCCTTTGAGGAAAAGCCCTCTGAATGTGTGGTCATCTGGATGAATTCCACGGGTGTTTTGATTAACCCCGTTCTGTTCAATTTGCAGATAACATCTGCCTAGTTATGTTTGGGTCTTTTCTTGCGTAATTTAGCCAGGATGTAATCTTCTCATGCACGCCACTGCCAACGCAATGTATCGTGCCGCGTAAGGTGCCCAAGATTCGTACATCAATGTATCCTCTTCTTTGCCACGGATCAGCTATATATATATGCATGGCAAAACCCATGCATGCCTCAAGAAAGAACAAAACATGAAACAACGGGCGAGGGGCAGGAACAACAATCCAGGCCCAATTGCTGCGAGAGGCATGGTGATATCAATTCCTGGTGGTTTACAGGGCGCTTGGCATTCTGAAAAGGTCGCTGTACGCATTGGACCAATCGATACCCATCTCCCAATGCCGCACAAATCCAAAGTCGGTACATTGGAGACCTGAAATTCGGACGTGCGAACACTGTAAGGTACTGTAAAAATGGTGTGGCTCGAGTCAAAGTGAACAAACTACAGCTGTTGTCATCGCCCAGTCTGTGTCTCGCAAGTGCCCTTGATTGATGCTGCCATCAAGCAAACTCAATCCCAGGCAGTCTCAGTTGATTGGCTATTGTCAAGACTTGGACGAGCTACAACTACTGATAGTTCATGACTATAGTTGGAAAAACCTCCAAAATGGTACCCAACAGGATACACACGCACACATTGCCGGTTCCAGGCCTTCTTGCGTTCAGCTTCTGCAGGATGCAGAATCTTCTTGCCGCCTTTCAGCACCATCCCAGGTCTTAATAATTACAATCTTACAACTGGGTGCATAAAATAATGTCCCCAAACTGATCATCGAAATGGTGCTCCAAAGGGACACCAGTACTTCGATATCCCCTGGAATGCTCACTGTAGCGGAACCAGTATATACATTGCTCACAGGCTCGCCAGGCAATGCACCAAAAAACGGCGTGTTTATGCAGCCGACACGTCCATGGCTGCGATCTGCCGGACCGTTTTAGCCTGGGGCCACGGCTCGCATCATGCAGCGTGTTCTTCTTCTGCCTGATTGGGCTGAGCCAGTACCCATCGGATTGCAGCCATTTTTCTGGGGAAAAACACCCTGTGCATACAGAGACAGATTGGGGCCCCGTTTTCACCAAAATGATTCAATCCCAACCCTTCGATCAGAACCTTTTCTGATTAAGGCTCTAAGAAGCCTTGCTTTGGGGGGGTGGCGGGGGCCCTCGTGGAAATATTGGCTACTCTCTTCCCAACAACGGAAGTGGACAGTTTCCCAGGAAAGACTTCCAAAACCCCTGGCAGTCGTGCCCCAGAAGGAAAAAACGTCTTCCAAAACCGCTCAACCTTCAGCTTCCAGGACTAGCGGAGGGTCATTTGTTGCGTTGGCTGGTAGTCCTTTTTGCCTCTGCCTGTTGAGTTGCCCACACGAAACCGCGGACTCAGGAACGAGTCGCTGGACAGTGAGGCTGATCGCCAAATGGGCGATACATGCTCGCAAGTCAACGTAGAAGGATCCCGTCTCGTCTTTTAAACCCTTCGAATGGGGAAGCCTCCAAGAATGCCACTGAAGAACTCGGTGTCCGTTGACACATGCCCACACGGGAGACCCCAGATGTTTCCTATGCTTTCCGAAATAAGGATTTGTCTCAACATAAGGGGAACCCTATCCAAACAAAGTACGTGAGTTGTGGACACCTGAACAAATGGTTGACAACCTTTTGCCATTAAACGCCATCCAACACAGGGGGGTTCTGTTTCACCACACACCCACAAATTGCAGGAACCCTACATTACTGCGCGCACTCAACAATAAACCACTACCTATCATCACTGCTTCCCCTCTCATGAAAAAAGGGGTCCATGTTCCATTCTCAGAAACGCCAAACGCCCCCAAACACATTCAAGCTTCCCTAGGTTCCCGATTGTTTTTGGCCCCTCAAAATAGGTTGACGGCCCCTGAAGGATCCTGGATATTCATTGGAGGGCCCGGGCTGCATTGGAAGGGTCATGAGCCTATTGCAACTGCTCAATTGCTGCCAAGGTCACTTGCCCATGACTGCGCTTTTGGCTCCTCAATCGACTCGGATCCGCGCAAGGCGAGGACAATCCACTTCCTTGCCCAGTTTAGCTGGAAACCATGCTGTAAAATCTAGAGGGAAGAAACCCAGGTACCTACCATAAAGGAAACTAAAGGGACACCTTGGTGGATATCATTTTCGTGATTGGATGTGTTCACGCATGTTTGAGTGCCTTGTTGTACTCCATAGCCGCCAACTAACCGACCGGGAAAGAACATGTGACCACTGATTGGGTTGCCGCGTCAACACCAGGCGCATCGGGGGATAACGCTCAAGGAAAAATCCATTGACAGGGGTCGAAACATTTTCCACTGGGAGTGATATTCAATGCGCGGAACGAACCATGCGACCTTTATTATCATGCTTGTTCTTCTTATCATCATTACTATTAATATTATTATGATGATGATTATTATTGTTTGTTTCGAAAGGTGGATTCCACTGATAAATGGCTCGAACAAGACTGACACCAGTGCCATATAGTGCCAGAAGAAATCTCCCAACATGACACCTACTGTGTATGGACAAAATCCTACACCAGTTGGGAAGTGCTGTCAACTACTTGTAGGGTTCACTCATCCAACTGCTGCAGGAGGTCGTCCATCCATGATAGCCACCTCCCCTCCTCCCAGCATTGCGCCATGGAGCCTATGTTAGCCTATGTTCGATCAACCATGTTCCATTGGCAACTCCTCAAGATGCTTTACAACTCATTGGGGGGACATATGAGTGTGTCTTGGAATCAGACACCCGAGATGGTGGCCTTCCCTCAGGTTCTCTAACACA
>CAUJNA010003231.1:65000-102500 GCA_963377175.1 Effrenium voratum
ACACACAGACACACAGACACACAGACACACAGACACACAGACACACAGACACACAGACACACAGACACACAGACACACAGACACACAGACACACAGACACACAGACACACAGACACACAGACACACAGACACACAGACACACAGACACACACACAGACACACAGACACACAGACACACAGACACACAGACACACAGACACACAGACACACAGACACACAGACACACAGACACACAGACACACAGACACACAGACACACAGACACACAGACACACAGACACACAGACACACAGACACACAGACACACAGACACACAGACACACAGACACACACACAGACACACAGACACACAGACACACAGACACACAGACACACAGACACACAGACACACAGACACACAGACACACAGACACACAGACACACAGACACACAGACACACAGACACACAGACCACACACACACACACACACACACACACACACACACACACACACACACACACACACACACACACACACACACACACACACACACACACACACACACACACACACACACACACACACACACACACACACACACACAACACACACACACACACACACACACACACACACACACACACACACACACACACACACACACACACACACACACACACACACACACAACACACACACACACACACACACACACACAACACACACACAACACACACACACACACACACACACACAACACACACCACACACACACACCACACCACACCACACCACACCACACCACACCACACCACACCACACCACACCACACCACACCACACCACACCACACCACACCACACCACACCACACCACACCACACCACACCACACCACACCACACCACACCACACCACACCACACCACACCACACCACACCACACCACACCACACCACACCACACCCCACACCACACACACACACCACCACACACCACACCACCACACCCCACACCCCACACCCCAGACACCACACACCACACCCCACACCCCACACCCCACACCCCACACCCCACACCCCACACCCCACACAGCGCACAGCACACAGCACACAGCACACAGCACACAGCACACAGCACACAGCACACAGCACACAGCACACAGCACACAGCACACAGCACACAGCACACACCACACACCACACACCACACACAACACACCGCACTCCGCACTCCACACACAACACACCACACACCACACACCACACCCCACACCCCACACCCCACACACCACACACCACACACCACACACCACACACCACACCCCACACCCCACACCCCACACCCCACACCCCACACCCCACACCCCACACCCCACACCCCACACCCCACACCCCACACCCCACACCCCACACCCCACACCCCACACCCCACACCCCACACCCCACACCCCACACCCCACACCCCACACCCCGCACCCCGCACCGCACCACCGCACCACACACCACACACCACACTCCACACCCCACAACCCCACACCCCACACCCCACACCACACACCACACACCACACACCACACACCACACACCACACACCACACACCACACACCACACACCACACACCACACACAACACACCGCACACCGCACTCCGCACTCCGCACTCCGCACTCCGCACTCCGCCCCCCGCACCGCACCGCACCGCACCGCACCGCACCGCACCGCACCGCACCGCACCGCACCGCACCGCACCGCACCGCACCGCACCGCACCGCACCGCACCGCACCGCACCACACCACACCACACACACACACACACCACCGCACCCCACCCCACCCCACCCCACCCCACCGCACCACACCACACCACACCACACCACACCACACCACACCACACACACCACACCACACCACACCACACACCACACACCACACACCACACACCACACACCACACACCACACACGACACACCACACACCACACACCACACACCACACACCACACACCACACACCACAAACCACACAACACACACACACCACACACCACACACCACACACCACACACCACACACCACACCACACCACACCACGCCACGCCACACCACACCACACCGGCACCACACCACGCCACACCGCACCGCACCGCACCGCACCGCATCGCACCGCACCGCACCGCACCGCACCACACCACAGCACACACACACACCACCGCACCGCACCCCACCCCACCCCACCGCACCACACCACCCACACCACACCACACACACCACACCACACCACACCACACCACACCCCACACCCCACACCCCACACCGCACCGCCCCGCGCCGCACCACACACCACACTCCACACCCCACACCCCACACCCCACAACCCAACACCCCACACCCCACACCCCACACCGCACCGCCCCGCGCCGCACCACACACCACACACCACACACCACACACCACACACCACACACCACACCAGACCACGCCACACCACGCCACACCACGCCACACCACACCACACCGGCACCACACCACGCCACACCGCACCGCACCGCACCGCACCACACCACACCACACCACAGCACACACACACACACCACCGCACCGCACCCCACCCCACCCCACCGCACCACACCACACGACACCACACCACACCACACCACACACACCACACACCACACACCACACACCACACACCACACACCACACACCACACACCACACACCACACACCACACACCACACACCACACACCACACACCACACACCACACACCACACACCGCACACCGCACACCGCACACCACACACCACACACCACACACCACACACCACACCACACCACACCACACCACACCACACCACCCCACACTGCACCGCACCGCACCACACCACACCACATCACACCACACCACACCACACAACACACACACACACACACACCACACCGCACCGCACCGCACCGCACCGCACCGCACCGCACCGCACCACACCACACCACACACACACCACACACACACACACACCACACATAAAATGCACATGCGCATCATAAGGGGTGTTGCCCATGGGCCCCTTGCCCTGGCTCAGGAAACAAACATGTACGCGCCTTGTCAGCTTGTCAGCTGCCCGGTTACGCATAGCCACGGGTGGCCTTCGGCACATTGGCGGACACCTGGAGGCGGGAAAGGGGGGAGCCATGCGGAATTGATTCTCTTTGGCTTCTATTTTAAGCAAACCCGAGCAAACCCCAAACGGATCTCCTAATTGGGGGTGGTTTCTTGTTGAATCCACCGTAAACAAGCCCGGATCTATTGGGTGATCACATTGAACGTGGGAACTTGCATCAACCATTTTGGGGGAACTGCAAACGACAATCGGCGGTCCTTTAGAAGGCTGGCATGCAACCAGAATGTGTCAGGATTTGACTGCGATCGCACCCTTCGGTCTCGACCGATGGATTTTCACAATTGTCAGTGGCGGGCCCCAGGAAGAATTCACTTCTTGACATGGACAAAGTAAAGAAGAACTGATCTAGGGCTTGCTAGAACTTTAATGTGGACACACACACAAATATCAATTGCGTCCACTTGATTGACATTGACGTTCATATTCAAAACTGAGGATGATCCTTCACATATCGAGCCATGGTATGCCCAAACGGGGAGCCTTTCAAAGCGACTAAGTGATTGATTGTCGTGCAGCAGGCAAATGGAGCCTGACCCAATCTGAATCGGCCACCAAGCCCATCAATCAGGTGCCCAGTTCCCTTTGCGCCTTCGAGGTGCATCCAAACAAGCGGTGTAGGTTCGAACATTGGGGCGGTGGGTGACCGCCAATCCTTGGTGCACCTTCACAAAAGCGGCAACAGATCACCGGTTCTGCAAGGCATGCAGCCCACCAAGCGTTGCAAGCAAACAAGCCACACCATATTCTGATGAGCAGTGCCAATATTTGTCTATGTTAATGCAAAAGGCGAGTGGGACAAGTTGATCACCCAGTTTCGAAATTGGCTCAATCTCCACAGCCCTTGATTGCTTCACAACGGCAACGTCCCGAAATCCCTCCAAGGAGGTTACAGTGCCAACGGCAAATCTTTTGTCACAAATACAGCTGTCGGCTTTGGACTCGTCATCATACTTCTCAGGCCCATCTCCAACGGCTCAAGTGACAGTCGCCAGATTCACTTGAAGCATCATGGCTCGCGAAATGGGAGCAAGGGGATGTTTTGAACATGAGGGCCGTGTTGTACATGGTCAAAAGGAGATGGGTGAAACAAGGGAAACTCCCGCTAGGGCATCTTTTATTTGGGGGGGTCGAAATCCGTGGCGCCTCCTTTTTGGGCCCAGAGTTAGGAAGCCAAGCATCAAATGCCATACTGCGGCGTTTGATGTCTGGTTTCCTTTGGTTGGAGTTGTGTTTGGAGACACTCTCCATGTGTTATGGTCTATGGGACTGGCCATTGAAGAAAGAACAGAAGTGGTGGAGACCCTGAAAATGGCGTCCGTTTAGTTTCCCTGGCCCTACAAAGGACTCCAACAAGGACATACCCACTTAACATGTGGTTCGACCTCAGCGTGAAGAAAGCAAAGTGACACAAGTTCGTCCCAAGGCTTTCGTTGCCTTCCCTTTTCAAACCGTTGCCAGAAAGGACGTGAGAAACTTGAAGAGGCCCTGGCTTCTGTGGTTGAATTGCTGAGGGTGCCCCACGTCCCGAATCCCAAATGTAAGCCCGCCTTGCCCAGCAAGTTCACGTTCTCCAGCGTGTAGGTCTGCGTTTCAACCTCCCCAGGGCACTCAAGGAATCCGAGGGCCCCAGTTCATGGGAACCCATTACCCCTGGGTTTAATGGGGAAACACTGGAGGGCAACACACCCCTGATAGGACCGGCTTAATCCGAGGGCACCGAAATGTCATGCCCCAAACCTGCTTAGGACGTATTCGGCCTCGGGGGCTTCAAGCACAAGCCAAGTCAGAGAGGCCGCGAATCGCGGACCACAAAAAGCCTAGGTTTTGCTGGTCAGAGCGAGAATGCGGCCATTGAGCCAAGACAAACAACTATATTCTACGGGTTACTGTAAATATCCGAATAGCATGCAATCGGCAACCTGATGAATCGCAAGACCAAAAACGGCGCATGTCCCAACTGAAATAGGCACTGGATCCCCACGCAAGTGCTTCACGCCCTTCAAATCTCCCATTCAGAATACCCTAGCCAGGCCAAATTTGAACTTCGTCTATCAGTTTAAAATGTCACACATCTACATCGACCACACGCTACCAGTCATTGCCATTTCTCCCCAAGCACAAACCAGCTGGACCCAATGGACCGTGAACCTAAATGGACCCAAACAAACAAGTCGGTGTTCTTGCGAGTTTCTTCCGGCGCCTGAATTTGATTTCTAGCACACCTCAAATGAATCATTTGTGGGCAATCACCAGTAAGGGATCCCGCAAATAACGAGCCTTCATGGGCGTCCGGTCGCAAACCAAGCCCTTTGAGAGGTTGCAGTTCACCTGGAAATGCCGCCCGAGCCGTGCTCCAAACCAACACCCGGGTGCTAAATAGGGGCTTTGGGGGAGAAAACAAATCCTATTCAAACTTAATATAACGAGCTATGATTGATTTAGCCTCCAGTTTGCTGAGAAATTGACTTCCATTTTCTGTACAGAAACGAGTTGGAGGGAGCCACTGACCAACTCGTTCGGCCTGCTCCACGCCGGGGATGGCGCGCAGCGCGCTCAGGAACTTCTCCTTTTCAGTCGACCGCGAGCCCATGGAAACCCCCCATTGTGGGATTGAACGCTTGGCCAGAGAAAAAATGCGAAAGCCACCATGAAGGCCACCCTGTTTTGATATCCCACAGTCTCCAGCTTCCAGTCCCCCTGGTAGAAAAGAGAGCCCTTTTGGCAGAAAAATATGAAACCTTTTTTGTGTTCAGCAGTTAACCATTCTGATTGGGAACCCTCCAAACAAGGGAAAAATGGTGCCGCTGCACAAGCCGAAAGTGATAGAGGAATTTGGTGAGAAGCCCCATCCCTTGTAATTTGGTGCGTGTGATTCATGTCATCTCCCGTCGGTAAGCCCGGGTACGAACCCCTTGTTTATGGATTCGTTGAATTGAGAATCCATCCCGAGAATTGGGGGACTTTCCTTTTCATGATACATTTTACCTCAAATCAGAAATCCCGATTCAGGGACACACGAGCACAGGCGGTTTTTGTGCCTGCAGCTTTCCATCGAAACTGGGTCCCCAAGAAAACCTTTTTCTTGCGGTCGTGGATGCTCGGGCCTTTGCTCAAGGATTCGCGGGGAACCTCAACGCTTCAAGGAAAACAATGTTGCGTTGGATTTGTCAAGCCTTGAGTGTGAAAATGGCAAACCAAATCAAATCCTCACTTGCTCCCGCATTCGGGATTGGCCCCTAAGAAAAGTGAAGCTCCTGCAAATTCCATGCCCAACTGCAAGTCATGAGATTTCTGAGAATGTGTTGCTGCCAAGGGAAACCCACGGCAAATCCATTCGCCCCGTTGGACGCGTCCCGAAAGGCTCCCACGCTCTCTGCTGGCCTCCGGCTCGAACTTTCTGCTTTCCCACCTGGCGTGGCTGAAACGGGGGGAGGGGCTTAGTGCGGCGGATTCCATGAGACAAGCAAGGAACAAAAACGGCCCCGTACCCCTACCATGTGCTTGTACAGGAGGCGCGGACCTTGGTTTCCCCTTTGCCGTTTCCTCATGCCGAGAGTGCATGAGATTGGCAGTCGGCTGTAGATTTTGTGTTTGTCTTTGTATGTGTATAGGATTTTGTCCTTTGCTCATTTGCACAGGCAGTTTGTTGGCACCAGTGCTCCGTCGCCTTTTCACTAATCATATGCACCATGTGCTTGTTGGTTGGTTGGTTGTTTGGTTGCTTGCTTGCTGGCTTGCTTGCTTGGTTGGCTGAATGGGGGGCTGCATGGCTGGTTGGTGGGTGGGTGGCTTGATTTGGTTTGGTTTGGTCACTGGTTTTGCTTGCTTTGGTGTGGTTTGGCGTGGCTGGGTTGCTCTCGCATCATTGAGGGAATAAATTGCAGCACTCAAATTGACAAACACAGGAGCTCATGCCCAGATTTAGCCACAAGATTCTGAGGGTCTTCGATTGTCCTCCGCAACCCCTGCCACTTCCTTGGCAAAAGGCTGTTCACAATCAAAGGGGTGCCTGTTGAACTTGTCTTTGGAAAGGAACAACCCCTGCGACCAGGCTCTCAGCCCAGTCGGAGTGTACAATCTTACCTCATGGAAATGGAAGCTCAATCTCGGGGATCCACGACTTCCACGACTCAAAGACCACACTGGGAAAGCCAAAACGCTCAGTTTGCCCTGGTCGCCCTGGTGAGAAATCCTTCCCTTCCCCGCTTTTCAACGGGAGGGGTCATACGCTGGAAGCAGGTCGTGGGGCACTCTTCGAACTGGCTCACGGGAAGCTTGATGACGACCTGCGGCAACTTGGGACTCGCTCTGCATTCCGGAAGGCCGCGCTTGCCCAAGCGAGGCGAGTCAGAACCAAACATGGTATTCAACTGGAACACCCCGAAAGCAGAAGCACGAAAAAAACCAACAGGAACCACATGGAACTGTGGAGTTCATCAGCTGTTTCCTTATTGGAGCACTCTGTTAACAGTCTTTGGGGTGGATCAACAAATCAGCATCACAACGTCTACACAAGGTGGGCTCATGGCAATTCATTTGAAAGCCAGACATCCACACCTGTCCATGGTGTCGTCCCCTGTGGCTTCGGCTCATGCCAAACATGGTGACCCTTTTCAGGTCCCCAAGCTCCAGGAAAGCGGAGGTGCGATTCGTAACTTATGGCCCTGAGCCCGAGGTGTTGGTCAGTCTTTTGAGCTACTCAAAACGGGCCTGTGCTTCTTCCTCGGTTTCTTGTTTCCGTTCAACCCAATACTCTCAAGGGTGGTTCCCTTTGGTTTCCCTTCAGCCCCCAAAAAAGAAGACCTGTCCCCAACCAACATAGGCATACTTTTCACTTAGGCACCCTGTGGACAGCAACAATCTGGCGACATGTCATGTCCACCAACCAGTTAGGTTCCAACCATTCAAGCTCATACCCAATGCTGCCCACCCGCCTTGAAGTCGCAGCAGGCCTGGCACGCCGACACCAGTTGGCGTTTCTTTGTGCGCTGCAAGCCAGGAAAAGTTCATTTGGGACATATTTTGCATGGAGAGTTCTAAAAGGGAATACCCAAAATGTAACACACACCCCTGCCTATACATGTGGGCGAATTACCATCATTCACAAACCATAGGTCTCGTGTTACCATCTGTTTGGTTGGTATTGAAGGGAACCCAACAGAAAACCAAGCATCTTGGGGCTTGCTCCATATGATGAAACCCAGGCGAAATCCATCTTAGGTCTCCTCCTCAAGTTCAAAAACAAATCGAAGCCCACCAGTTGGAATTGTTTGCGAGGGTCATTAAAACGGGATTGTTTGGGGGTTGTTGGCAGGGTTCAACAAAAAAAACATCTTCGGCCCTTGTCAGAACATGTTCAGCAGTTTACCAAACATGGAAGGTCAATAAAAGAGGTACATCTGGCCCGGTAGTGGTTTAGCAAAGTCACCAGACACGAAAAGAAGTTGCAACCTCGACCAGAAGGGAAACTACTGAATCACCACATCACCGTAAGCAATGCTTCTCGCAGTTGGAGCCTTTCCAAGTGCTTTCCGTTGGGATCATCCAAAAAGCAAATCCCAAAATTTGAGAAGCTCGGTGTTCCGTACAGTTGAGTTCCATTTCCAAACCAACCATCTCTGGAGATCCAAGAGAGGGACATGGGAATTCTGTACTTGCGCCGCTCAACATCCCTGCGGGCATTTTCAGGTGGTTCTACTGGCTTCACAAAATTCAGAGTAAGGCCTGTACCAACAGTTGCAGCCATGTAGAACCAAGGCCAATGGACTTTCGGCGCTTTCTCAGTTGCCAAAGGACCCCAGAATGAAAGGTGATCACTTTTTGGGGCTGTGAACACAAACCAAAAAGGGAAACCCTCGTTTCTCAGTTGCAAAAGGACGCTGAACCTTCTGTGGCTTACAGTTACTTTCCGTCCCTGCAAACTAACGAACCCACACAGGGGCTCTCATGGTGATTCCTCCACATGGCAGTAGGGGTGGGTTCCCCCAAACATGCACTGCTTGCCGCTAAAAAGGGGCACGGCCGTACTAAACAGACATGGGTTATTCATGCTGGGTTCCAAAAAAGCTGGTAGTATCAATACATGGGCCTGGATAATTAGAATGGGGTTGCAGGTGTGCATAAGAGGAACACCGCTGCCTATGTATTCAGGCCCTCACATTCAGGTTGTTCGGCTTTCGTGACCAGCCACCCTCTTCCGCGGGCCTGCCCCACGATCCGCTGGATGGTCTGCTTGTTGACGTCAATCTTGCCGTTCATGACCTCGGCCATGCTCCCTCGGCCACGCCCAGGGCGTGGCCTGAGAAAGGAAGCCATGCATGGTCGGTTCCATGTTGGGAAGCCCCAAAGAAACTTAAGGAACCCACCAAAGGGTCGACTTTTTGTGGAACTCACCAAGATTCACCAATGAAAAAGGGATTTGGGTGCTGAACAGCTGGGAGTTACGAGACAATCAAACATTTGGGTGCTCATCCAAAGCCTTCCTGTCACCAAGGGTTCTGGGCACCGCTTAGACACACGTGTCTCATCCCAGATCCTTGGACTCCGCATGAAGCTTGTGAATGCGAAACAACAGCGATGGCTCTTTAAGCTGAACTATCATGGAGCCCTCATTATAGCGCACAAACCTCTTGTGAAAGACTACGTTTCTTTGGGAAGTGGGGCCTGTTCACTTTTATGTTTGTTTGTGGCAGGGGAGAACTCTGTCGCTGGCTGATGAGGGTTTGGTTTGTCGTCTCTCAACCCATGCGCCCTGATCTCCATGCTGAGAGCCATGCTTCACGAGTCTTCAGCTGCTTCCCGGCCCAGTGGTGGGTCACCTGGACAAGTCTCAACACGGCGCCAAAACACCACTCCCTTTAATCGGTTCTACTAGGACAAGTGTATGAACTCCATGAATCCAGGTGGGTAGAGGCATCAGCTAAAATGCCAGGGAGGTTTTGGACGATGCTCATGAGATGGACTGCTCAACATCTGGCACATCCCCCCCCAAGAAAAAAAAAACACTAAAATCATGGAGTCATTAACACGTACATCTCTCAACCTCCCCCCACAAAGCCTGTGATCTCTGCAGTTTTCACATTGCATCAGTCGTTTATCTTTCGTCTGCCCTTGTGCACATGCTCAGCGTCGTCATTGCGCAGGTTTGATTGTGACTTGCTCTGTCCAGGATATCTGTCAGCGTGATGTCGATTGTCTGAATCGAGGTTCCCTGCTCCCACAAAGTCTAGGCATGTCAATGATCTGATTGCACTGCTGTCCTGTTTCATACGGACAGTTTCGCCTCAATTGGCTCACAAGTTGTCACGCAGTCCAGTTTAGATCGTCCTGGAAAATGGCCCCTTTCTGCGCAATCTCAAAGTGGCTCATTCCCATCCCATGACGACTTCATCACTTGACTGTGGCTCAAAAAACCGGTACCCAAAATGGGTTGCCCTGGTAAGTGGAAACATGGACCAAAACCTGCGGTTTGCCCCTCCGATCGTTCAATTTTAAGCCACACCCACTTCTCATTTGGACTGGTGATGGTCTGCGGATTCCATTGGCTCACAGAGATTTCCGTTGCATCTCCGCGCGGTAAGGCGCCTCTAAGATTTCGTTCTGCATGTCCTGCAGAACGAAGCTGTCAACAAATCACCCGATTCCTGTGCTACGCCGAGCACATGCGAGACCCTCTCCAAAACAGCCATCTGGTAGGGTATTATGCTGAGCCCTGACAAGCAAACTTAAAATTGTCTTTAACATGGGAAACCTGCCTGTGTATGCAAGCTAACCAAACGGCACCACACAAGCACGCGATAATCCGAGCAATGTGTTGGTGCCAGGGACTCATCTTCCCCTGTCAGATGTCAAAGGCTGGGTGGGCCCCATGGGCCACCCAACTCACAATCTCCAAAACTAAAGAACGGGTGTGCAGACTGATAGCGCCCGCCCCTGAGCCGGGGCCCGGAACACCCAGGCCACAGGGGGGTCTGCCACCAGGGGAAGTGAGTCACCCACCGGCTCCGGTCACGGGAGCATGGGTGGGCCCACGCTAAGATCAAATGCATCTCCATTCAGGAGACGCGGGAGAAAAACGAACTCCTCGCAGAGTTCCTGTTTGGGGACCCTGTGCAAAGGGTCGAGCCCAGCGAAATCTGGGTGCGTCAGTTCATCAGCCCATTGGTTGAATTCCCGGGGCACGTGGTTGGCCGCCAGCGAGCAGCCATGGGTGTGGAGCAGGAAGACCAGCTCCATCAGGATCGCCGCCGTGTAGGGCTTCTTGGATCCAAGGTTGAGCATTGCCATGACGTTGCCCTGATTGTCGCTGCCCACCGGGAGTCGGACCCGGGAGGACAGAGGGCCTTGGTGCGTGAGGATCATGTTACAGAGGAAGAGCGTGCCCAGCATTTCCAAAGCCGCAATCCTCCGCTTGGGATCCCCATTCTTGAATGCCCAAGGGTACTCCTCCACGTGGATCTGCTCGTGGAACCAGTACACCTCCTTCTTTTCTGGCTCCACTTGGTTGGAGCACCAACCTCCCACAAATGCCAGTCCTTCGTCCGAGGCGCTAGCATCGCTGCAACCCCACCAAGAGGACTTCGGCAAGTAAGGGGAGTACTGGACGAAGGGCGTGTTGAAGAGGAACCGCAACATGAATGCCAGCATCCTGACCACCTTGGGGGGTTTCCCCACCGTGGTGGTGGCCATCTTCCAGGCCCAAAGTGGCTGGAGCATCGACTTCGCCAGCGGACATGCAGCCGTCGCCCATTGGATGCGGCCCAGGGCCTTCTCGATGTCCTTTGAATGCATCGCCTGCCCTTCCACCATGGTCTGCAAAACCTCCATCACCAGGATGTGTTTGTTGGCGGCCATGAGAACCTGCGGGATGTTCGGGTGGACCACGAAGCCCAGCCACGTGTTGACCTCCGCCAAATGTGTCTTCTTCCAGCTAAGCGGGGTGCCCAAGGCCAGGAGTGTTGCCAGCAGCGCCACCGCCAAGTTTACTGCCCCCTCGCTTCGAAGCAGCCACAGGAAGTCATCCACAAAGACGAAGTTCCAATCCACTTGAGGGAAAAGTGCGTAGAGGACCCTGAGTAGAAGGGCTGCCAGGCGTCCCCAGTAGGATTGGGCACTGGCCATGCCATATGTGCCTACCTTGTTCACCCACCATTCTTCCCCCAGTGAGGCCACCTGGAACCGCCAGTCCTTCCTGAGGACCTTCACTCTCCGGTGGGCCTTGGTGACGTCCGCCTTGAGCAGCACCCACCTGGTGCCCGGCTCCGGCCATAGCCAGCCCCCAGGTGGAGGTTTGACGACCTCCCTCTCGGGGCCAGGGGCACCCTGAGAGGGGGGTCCCTCCGCAGCTGCCGCATGTAGCCAATGAAGAGCTTGTACCCCATCCAGCACCGTCGGAGCCGTCGTCCTTTCCACCGTCTGGTTCCTGATGGTGTCATTGGCCCCGCCCACCGAGCCATCGTAGATGGTGCGGATCTTGTCCCCCTCGTCGATGCCCGCTAGGGGGCCGGGACAAAGGTCCTCAATTTCGCAGCCACAGCGCGATGCTGCCTCCACCTTAGTGAAGGGGCCCTCTACCATGCCCATGGGGACCTCCTCCAGGAATGTGCCCCGAATGAGCTCGCTGAAGTGGTCCGCCGAGGGGTAGTTACCCCGGCCCGTAGCATGAGGCTCCTCCCCTTTCAGCTCCTTCTTGAGTGGCCAGATGCCCGGCGAGGCCAGGGGTGGGTCCGTGACTCCCAGTGGGACCCCTTGCTCCAGATCCCGGGGGAACTGGTGGTCGGGGTCCTGAATGTTCAGCGCCACGCTGTGGAAGATGTCCAGGAAGAAGGGTTGGCCGTCAGCTGGTCGGCCTGCCCCCGGCGCCAGAATCTCCCTGATATCCTCCAGCAGGTCCTCCGGGAAGGGATGTGACCCGTCCCCCAACGAGAGCGACTCCTGGAGCTTGTTTTTTTATGGCGAAGTGAGGACACAGATCTTGGCCCCCATCGCTGCTGCTTTGGACAGTGGCCGAGTCCATGGGGCCAGCCGTCCCAATGAGGGCTTTCCCCCCCCGTCCCTTAGGGGGCGCTGTTTGAAGGCCATCTGGAGGTACATGACCTTGTCGGAGAGATTTGGGTCGTGCGTGATCGGCAGGATGGTGGGCCGATCCGAGATTTCCATGCAATGGCGTGCCCATGGCTCATGGGAAAGAGTTCCCCCCCGAAGTTCGTCCGTCTCGCCAGTCCTCCGTGTCGGTGGCCGGACCTCCGGATTGTCCGAGGCCGAGACTGGAAGTGAGCCCAAGGATGATCTCTGCAGTACGCCACCCCTTTGGGATTCTTGAAAGCCCAGTGGTCCGGCCATGGAACCGACGGGGTGTTGGGGGACTTGCCCTTGCCGCCCTTGCCCTTCGGCTTGGACCGGGTCGGCCCCGAGGGCCAGGAACCTTTCCCCCCCTTCTTGGGCTTCTCCCACTGAGTCTGCCACACCTTGGGTGCCTTGCTCTTGCTCTTCCCCTTCTCCGGCGCCCTGTTGAGGTGCTCATAGACCTCCCGTTGCCAGAAGAGGAAGTCGCCCCTGATGTTCTTGAGGGCTTCGGAGAGAGTGGTGCCCTGGTGCACCATCTCGTGGATCTTGCGCCATGCATTGCGCTCTGCGAACAGCAAGGTGGTGTCGCTCGGGGGAGGCTTCCTGCCGGCGATGTCTTCCCCATAGAACCAGGCATACCAATCGTCCAACTCCTCCTTGGTGACCCTCAGGTTGCCAAACTGTGGCAGTGCTGCCGTGCACATCAGGAGCGTCGTCCTGAAGGTTAGGTGCAATCGTTCCAGCTGGCGCCGAGATGTAGGGTGGCTCCTCACCTCTTCTTCATCCTCCCTGTCCCAGCCATCCACCGTGATCTTCTTGTGGGTGGATGAGGGGCGTTCCCCCTCTTCCGGGAGCGCGCTCACGATATGTTTTGCCGGGATGTAGCCCAGCTCGCCCTTGGCAATCATGCGCCATTGCTTCTTGAGGTAGCCATCACTCCCTTGGGGACCAAGCTGGCTGCCACCCGAACTGCCTGAAGGAGGCGCATCGCCGTGAAGGCCGAGGTCTGGGCGTTGAACCCGTTCTCCCCATCCCGGACCCAGGTCCCGGGGACCATTCTCCCTAGCCGCCGCCGGTACGTCACGGTGCGCCCAGAGCCGCCTGGGTGGCCCAGGGGATTTCCTTGCCCACCAGGATGGCCGCCAGTGGCTTGTGCAACTTTGCCACGTCCTCCTTGAACTCCGCTGGGACCTCCTCCGGTGGTTTGGCCGCCATGACCTCCGACCTTGGTGTGGGTGGGTGGGTTTTTCACACAAATTGGGTTCAGAGAACCCAGGGCAAAGCTTGAGCCAAAATGGCATGCGCCATTATGGTCAAGCATTGCAAACACAGTTTATGTTTCCACATGCGTTTCAACATTAACAAAGTGTATGCAAGCTAACCAAACGGCACCACACAAGCACGCGATAACTCTTTTATCCGAGCAATGTGTTGGTGCCAGGGACTCATCTTCCCCTGTCAGATGTCAAAGGCTGGGTGGGCCCCATGGGCCACCCAACTCACAATCTCAAAAACTAAAGAACGGGTGTGCAGACTGATAGCGCCATTTCCGAAGGACAGTCTGGCACACCCGCCATTTCCGAAGGATGCCAGTCTGTGCTGAGGGCCCTGGCCAGGGCCCTGTTCCGGGCCTCCCCTCCCCTTGGTCGCCAGGGCCGGGGGCACCTAGGCTGCCAACGGTAGGGCCACCACCTCGGTCTCCGACTGGGTGTCTACAGAGTCATCCGTTTCAGAGCCCGAGTCCGCCGAGGAGTCCGAGTCCTCCTGCAGTGTGGGGACCTCCGCAGGTTCCAGTGCCCAGTCCGCCGGGAAGCCATACCTCTTGAAGCAACGTTCGCACTTGCCATAGGCCTCCTGCTCCGTCATGTAATCCAGCACCGAGAGCTCCTGGATCTTAGAAGCCGCCGGTCGCCAACCACACCCCACAGCCGTGCCTTCGACATTCAGCAGGTGGATTCTGGACTGGCCGGCGTTGCCTGTGCGTTTGACCGCCGCCACCACCCGAAGGGGGAGGTCCGGGGTGGCGGGAAACAGGTCCTTGGCCTTCACTGGTGTGTCCTCGGGTCCGTGTTCCACCACTGACCATGAGCGAGTCGATGGCGCGCTCCCTGAGGGTACCGCGGGGGATGCCTCCCCTTCCCTTTCTGTTTGGTCCTTGCGGCCCTCCGGTCCTGCGTCCGTGATGTCCACTGCTGGCGGCGGGAGCGGGTCCGCCCAGTCCGGGTGGTTCAAGTCCTCCCTGCGTTCCCTGCCTGGCCCGAGGTTCAGGTTGGGGACCTTCTGCGCTACTTGGCCCCAAATCTCCACAACCACGTTGCGCTTCTCACGCACGTAGACATCTGCTGTGCTTTCCGTGAGCCAGTTGCCCAGGTACATGCGGCGCTCCCGGGGGATCCCCATCTGGAAGGCGCAGTCTGGGATGAACACTCGGAATGAGTGCCACGTCAGCGGCTTCACCAACCCCGGGATGACTCCCCGGCGAAGAATAGCATCCTTGAGCCATCTCAGAGCCCTTTCCGGCGTGGAAGGTCTTGGGATCAGTCCCGCAAAGTCTTTGCTCACCGTCGGGAGCAAGTAGTCCATGTCCTGGAATGCCTCCTCTGACACCAGTCGCCTGACCGAGGCCACCCAGATATTCCAGGGGATCCCCGTGAAGCTGTACTTCGGAGCAATGAAGGGGACCGGGTTGCGGTTGATTCGCGCTGCTGAGACCGTCTTGGTCTGCCAGGCCTTCAGCTCCACAGTGTTGCTGGTGTGGATAAGGTCCTTGGGATGAACATGCTGGAGGTCATTGAAACGAGCGCTGCACCCAACCTGGAACCGGGCGAAACCCAGGATGAAAGCGTCCAGCACCTCGTGTCTGCTCCTCCCCGGGACCGCCTGCGTACCGGGGCCGGTGGCACCCTGGTGATCGTAGCCGGCCCCCTCCTCCAGGGCCCATATGACCTCTTTGCTGGGGACCACCGCCTTGCGTTGTGGCCTGGTGACCGTGTCTGTGAGCGCCTCTTCCAAAGAGCTCTTCTTGGACTTGAGGCGATGGAGCTCGTCTATCTTCAGCAGCCCGAAGGTCTTGGAAAACCACTTGAGGGTGTTCCATACCTGCCGTAACTTGCACGGGGTGACCTCCTCCTCGGCGAGCTGGTTAAGTAGAGAGCGGACATGTCGTTCCTGCCATGGAATCACTGTGAAGCCCCTCTTCCGGAGACTCTCGTAGACCAGGCAATGTTGCCTGAGTGTTCGGAACCTACTGTCCCCCAAGAGGTCCAATGCCTCCTTGCGGAAGTCCTCCCCCAGGATGTCCTGCATGTATGCGATGTGCTCCGCAAAAGGGGCGAAGTGGGCAAGGAGCCGTTCCGCCCATTTCCCGCGCATATGGAGTTCCAGCGCTCGCTGGGTCGTGGGCTCCATTTCCCTGATTTTCCCGGGCCGCCAGTGCCTCCACTTCAGAAGCTCCGGCTGTTGGAGTGGGGGTGGGTCATCTCGTGAGAACCACCTGAGTTGGTCCTGGCGGTCCCATTCATTCTCCAGCGGGGAAAAGTTCTCGCTCGGCTTGCCATCCGCAGCCGCCATGAGGAGGAACCATAGGCTGTCCCAAAGGTCGGCCAGGTCCGCCGCGGACAGAGGCTGGGGAAGCCTGCCCGCCGCCGACGCCACCAGGCCGTTGAAGTAGTCCGTCGGTACCACTTGATCGTCTTGCCCTACAGGAATGCCCGAAAATTCCAGGAGCTGGGCGAAGCGGACGGCCGGCTCCCCGCCCAGCTGCCTCCCCTCCTCCGCCGTGCCATGGCGCAGGCATCAGGACCAACAGCTCCCCGTCCGTCTGTCTCGGGGAGAAGGACTCATCCGCCAATGTGTCCCACAGGACCCTTGGAATGCGGTCCCAAAGACGAGTGTAAGGCGGGCGCAAAAGAAACTTGGTAGAAACCCTAGCCATGATGAAAACGGGGGGGTTCGAGCCTCCTATCGAACGGCCGGGATCCAACCGCGGCAAACTGCATGCATGTTCCAACCGCACAGGATGCCGAGTGCAAAAGGGGCAGGCAGGCCACACGCAGCCCCAACAGGACCAAAAGTCCACCCCCCGGAAATCCCCAAAAAGAAAAACACGGAGGGGGGAAGACCAACCCGACGGGGGATTCCCCAAAACCCCAAGGGGTCCTCAGGGAACCAAGAGTCCGCCGCAGTCACTTTCTCCAAACTGTGGCAGGTATGGCCCGTCCTTGGGGCAGCCAATGCATGCAGCCTCCAAATCGAGGCAAACCGGCTGCCGAGACGTGATGAACAGGGGGAAAACCAAGGTAAAAGATGAACCCAAAAGGAGACACCCTTACTCCTCCCCCCCTCCGAGACGGGGCCAAAGGCACCCAAGTCCCGGCGGGAAGAGACCACACGACTCCACATCCAAAAGGGTTGTGAGACACGACCTAGCGGCTCTCACCCTTCAAGATCGCCTCCTTTAACACCAAGTGGATGGCCGCCAGCCCTGACTTCTCCGGGTTGCTCAAAATGACCGACCGCAAGGCAGTGGAGACATCCCAGGCCATTCGAGGAGCTGAAGCGCATGCGCGGGGTGCTTGCGTCGCCCAGGACTAGCCTCTCGTCCCTGGGAGGCTCCGTCGGCTCCACCCTCTTGTAGAACTCCATCCTGTCCCGGATCCACTGGTTATATAGCTGCTCCGGGGGCTCGTCCATCACCAGCTGCAAGCATGTGGCCTTGCCTTTGTGCCACCCCGTGATCTGGAGCAGCCTGGTCCCCCCGCGGCTCGCCCTCCAGAAGCCCTTGCAAAACCTACCCCGGTGGTCTTGAACTTCTCCTTGCCCACCACTTCCCAGGCGCTGATGCTGGGCAAGACCAGGCCGCACTCAACGGAGGCCCAACACGTGCTTCGTCTCCTTGGGGAAGTGCTTGTTGATGTACTTCCGGCCCGCGACCGCCGTGACCGTGGACGTGGTGATGGGCGGGTACCGCCTGGTGCCCTGGTCCGGTGTGCGGAGCGTGGTGTCTGCCCCCCCCAGAACCTTGGCCTTGGGGTCCGCCTCCTTGGCCGCTCCTCCCCCGGGGCCAGAGGCACCCAAAGGGGGGGAGCAACCCAGCTGCCGGATGAGGTCCTGGGAGTAGCCCAACCTGTCGTACAAGGCCCCCGCCGCCTCCTGCGGGACCTGCTCGACCCAGTCGTGGACCACGTTGCAACGCCAGTTGACCTTCACCTCCACCATGGAGGACTTGCTCAGGCCCGACACCAACTTGGTGTAGACCGAGTCGAAAGCCCTCAGCGATGACAGCGGGAGGGTGATCCGCTCGTCGCAGACCGCCCGGAAACGCAGCGCCTCCTTGCTGTCGTGGACGGGGGCCACTGGGATCTCCATCACCGGCAACGGGCAGTTGACGATGAAATTCTTGGCCGCCAGAAACGTCCCCATCTCCTTGAAGATGTAGCTCCATTCCGCCTTGCTGCGCGGCTTGGGGATGCCCAGGCTCTCAAGGAAGGGCACCGCCTCCTTCCTCATCTGGAGGATGTTGCCCATCCACTTGTCCGAGGTCGAGCCCTCCGCATTGCGGCCCCGGCGCTGCGTCTTCACGATCAGCGGGAAAGTGGTCCAGGCCGAGTAGATGTACTTGAAAGTGAACCTGTGGGCGTACACCCCCGTCAGGCTCGGCAGGTCCCACGTTCTCGTCTGCCTGGTCCAAAACACCCCATCCCCTTTTGCCCAGAAGATCCCCACCACCTGCTCCGGCGCCGGGCGCTCGCCCCGGTTCACCTGCGCTCGGATCTCCAAGGCCGTGTAGATGACTGGGTCGATGTGGTCCTGCTCGCACGTGAGTGGGTGAGTCCTGCGCTCCAGGGCCAGGAGCTCCTCCGGCGTGAGCTTGAATTGCTGGTCAGCGCCCTTGGGGATCTCACCGCTCGAGTGCTTCTTCCAGATCCCCCCAAACATCCGTAGCTCCCCCTGGTGCCTCTTCATCGCCCAGAGGAGCAGGGACAGCTTGCCCTCCTCCGAGTCCAGGTCCTGCTGTGGCATTGGCTGGTCCCCCCCGGGGCCAGTGGAAATTTTGGGGGGGGGCCGGTGTCGCCAGGTCGGGCATCTCCTCCAGCAGCGCCTCCTGTTTTTTATGGGCTCTGAGCCTCCTGATGTAGGGGACATACTTCTCCTTGATGTCTCCCACGTTGGGGATGTCCTCGGGGTCATCCAGCTCCAGGGGGCAGAACAGCCCCCTCTCCAGTGCCTGCCTGAGATCATCTGGCCACGCCGACACTTCCAAAAGCTTGAGAGTGTGGTTAAGCATCCATGCCTGGTTGATATCCTGGGTGCGCTTGTTCGCCTCCTGAGCCTCCTAAATAAAGCCCATCGCCTCAGCCAGTGCCTGGCTGGCGTCAACGCCCTTCCCCTCGCAGCTTGGCCTTGAATCGCTCCAGGTTGACCTTCCTGAGGGCACGGGCTCCCTCATTGGCCACCTCCTCTGACGGCAGGGCCTGCATGCCCTCCTGGAGAGGCGCCAGGATAGCCATCTCATTGTCCAGCATCTCCTCCGTGACCAACTCCTTGTGCCGTCGCCTGGCCGAGGACTCCTCCGGGGTCAGTTCCCGATGCTCCCTCCAGGCCTTATGCAGCTCCTCCTTCTTCCGGATCGCCTGGTCCACCTGGGGGTGGTAGAGCTGGAAGCTCTGCGCCTCCGCCTCCTTCAGGGACCGCTGCACTTTGACCTTGATCTCCTGGCATTCCCGGACCTTCAGCGCCTCGTCGTCCGCCTCCATGGACAGGATCTCCTGCCGGATGTCCACCCGCCTGTTGAGCGGGACCACGTCTGCCATGGTGATCTCCTCTGCCGTGTCCGTTTTCGGAGGAGCTCTCCCCAGGACCGTGCCGTCCACCAGGTTGCGGTCTGCCTGTGCCCGGGTACCACCGGGGCCAGCGGCACCCAGGCTTCCCCCTTTCCGCTGCTGGATCCAGGTCGGCTTGCCCTCCACAATGAGCAGGTTGTAGGTGATGCCGTCCGCCTCATAGGTAGCCGAGGGTGCCTGGAAGGGGACGAACTCCTTGCCTGGGCAGACCCAGCACTGCTTGGCTGCCTCTGGCCACCCCGTGCCGCATGCCTTGCACATGAACTTGTAATCTGAGTGGCCTGCATCGAGTCTGTGCATCCGCTGGGTGCCAATGCACGCCTTGTTCCTCTGGAACTGTGAGGCCCAGACCTCCTCCTGCCGGATCTGGATCTTCATCGGAACATAGGCCTCCAGGATGCGAATCACCAAGTCCTCCGTGAGATTCTTCCCTCAGCAACGTGGCCGCCGATGCCGGAAGGACCGGGAAAAGGTCTGGGAGGTCCACTAACTTGAAGTAGCCGGGACGGCCCTCCACCGGCACCAGGGAGACCGGTTTGTTCACATGAGCCGTGGTCTTCTGGGAAGCCGCCACGAAACCCTTCAGCCTCTTCGTGGGTGGTGTCTGTGCCTCTTCCAGTGGAGTAGCCCGCTCCGTGACGTCCGCATCTTCCATGTCCTTGTCCTCCTTTTTCGGCGGGGCCAGGGGCACCCAAGCCGGAAGTCGGTGTGGCAAACGCCACACGGAGACGCTCCAGTGCACTGGAGAGGTCATTCATCACGTCGGTAGCCGAAGCCGACGGGGGGGCTCGTCCAACACCAGGCCGGCCGCCACTGCCGCCTCGCGTGTGCGAATTTCCTGGGCCTCATGGCTGGCCATTTCCACCTCCTCCGCGGTGAGCGTCTGGTCCTCAATCAGCTCGAAGGAGGTTGCCGAGGTTGCCGAGGAAGCCATTGCTTGATCGGGGTTAGTGCGAGGGTGTTCAAACTCAAATCTTTTTCACACAAATTGGGTTCAGAGAACCCAGGGCAAAGCTTGAGCCAAAATGGCATGCGCCATTATGGTCAAGCATTGCAAACACAGTTTATGTTTCCACATGCGTTTCAACATTAACAAATTCTAAACCAATTGTATTTGGAGTAGGGGGTGTTCACTCTGTACACCCAACATCGTGTTAGTCCCGGAGGCATCTCAATGTTCAGCTTGGTGAAGACACTTCTTATCTTCAAACCGAAAGATACGTGCATTGGGAAGCACAGGAGAAAGTACATTGGAAAAACCAGACAATCATGCCCAGATATATTTCTGCACCTCCAATATGTGCCATAGTTCGAAACTCCCTAATAGACTATGATCATGGTTCCCCGAATTTAACCTGTTTGAAGGTTGATGACCATCTCTACCAACCTCATGCAAGCAGATCCTTTGACCACGGCGCATATGCCAGCAGCCACAGGTGGAGGACCTTCATTGCGCTCGTTTTGCAACGGTGGAACCACTCACCGGGTCAGCAGTGTAGATTAAACATGGACCTATGAGGGGTGCTAACCAAAAGGGGGCCGGTCTCCCTTTAGTTCATACCACGCAAACAGCAATGTGGACACACACACACACACAGCTAGCTTCAATGGACCCTGTGTGTGTCTCAAATTTAGGGGACTCACTTGGCTGTCGCCAACCAAAAACATAGTTGAACACCTAACCAATTGAATCATGTTGTGCATTGGCATGTGTTAAACATGGGCACCTCTTGTTGGTTGTTCACTGGGAAACTGAAAGGAAACTGGGCCCATTTTCCCTTAATTTCAGGTCACAAGCCCGCAGATTCTCAGACCTCAGTGGTTTAACTTTTGATTCCGCCCTACTAAAAAAAATCAGTTGGATCACTTGAAAAAGCCAACAGACAAGGGGGTGGGCGTGGTGCAAAGCTCCATTTGTTGGGACGAGGGTAAACGGGGCACAAATCGCCGCTCGGGTTGAGCTAAACTTCCGGAACTCGCGAACTCCGTTGCCGAGAGCACATGTAGCAACCAGATCCACAGCTTGAAATGAGAACCAAGACAAGGTTGCTTAAAGAATGGGTGCGTCTCACTTGCAGAGGATTGCCCACAAGCGTGAACTTTCGCTTGCCACTGAAATCTTCCCAAAAAAGGCGACTCAAGCCCGGGAGCTCAGCCACTGAATAGAAGTGACCAAAGCCAGGAACTCGGGAAGTGGGGTTTGCACCGTTCAAAAGACCAGCACATCGCCTTCCCTAAGCTTGCTCCTGAAGGAGCTGCTGGCAGGCCCTCAGCGACTCGCAGTCGTTCTCGAAGGACCTCGAGCCGGACACACCGTGTAAAGAAATACATAGCAATATTACATTATCTAGGTCCTCCAGTAGAGAGATTAGAATAAGGGTACCTTTTTTTTCTGTAGTCTACTTTAGTAGGGGAACCCTCCCCAAAAAAAGGTAGAAGGGCACTACTGGGGGACCTAGTTGTTGCAACCTTTGTCACACAGCAAGGTGTCAGACTGTTTCACAACCAACCCTTTGTGCAGATTCGAAAGCAAAGGGACACCGTCAGCGTTGGAGAAGATCACGTGTCTTGTGGCACATTGGCTGTCTTCTGTTGAGTGAGTGTGCTCTTAGTTGGGCTGTTCAAAAGGGAAACCAAAGTTAAGTCGACAAGCCCATATGAACCGGCGGTTCACTGAAAGCCGGGCGAAGGCGGTTAATTCAGTTGACAGTGCTTCTTTCCATTTCTGGCTTCGCTAATTGGCATTGAGCACACCACTCAAAATCGAGCCATGGGTGAAACACTCCCCGACAAATTAACATGGATCCCAAGAAGGTCCACGAAAGGCGACAACCCCCCATGCTTTTTGCTTTCAGGGCCATGTTCGACATGGAGTCGACCAAGACAAAGAAATCCGCGGTCCCCAATTCTAATTCGCCATTCAAAAAGTTGGAGACCTCATGCCTTTTCGAGAAAACACCCGTGGGCAGTCGGCAGTCACAAAAAGCGGTGCCAAAAAAAGATGAACACAAATTGACATTTTGGTTTGACCTAGATGGCTGAAGAAAAAAACACATTTGCCAACAAATACCAATTATATAGATCAAACTCAGGAATCCAAAGTAGGGAACCTTCATCAAAGGCTCCAGCTCGCTTTCTTGTGCCCGTGCGGCCGCTATAACTTCGGTAAGAAATTATGCGCCATTGGCTGAGCGCTTGTGAGCGCCGCCCCACCCCAACACACCTGCCTCCCAAAAATCGAAACGGGCGGCCCTCCAAATGGGACCCAAAATGGTTGCATCACCTTCAGTTTCCCTTTGAAGCGGAAAACAAAACAAAAAAAACAATCCTCAACATCGCCCTCCAAAGGCGGCTTGCGTGAAGAATATGTCATTCCAAGCTCCAAAACGGTCACTTTTCCGAGCCCGCAAAAGGATTCTGGAATAGCCCACATGTGCTTTCTTCCTTGAGGCCACCACCATTTGCATCGCCATTCCCGGGCTAGCGTGCCAAAGGAAACGCCTCAAGAGGCAAGGTCTGTGCATATGAGAGCACTGCATGCACGTTCCCTGCTTGCTTGCTTGATTGATTGGTTGGTTGGTTGATTGATTCATTAACTGACTAAGTTAAGGAAGTGACAGATATACAGATTGATTGGTTGATTACCTGATTCATTGATGGATCGATTGATTGGTTCACTGATTCATGCATTCATTGAGTGATTGACTGATGGACTGATGGACTGATGGATTGATGGGTTGATGGATTTCATGGATTGATGGATTGATGGATTGAATGATTGATGGATTGATGGATTGAATGATTGATGGATTGATGGATTGAATGATTGATGGATTGATGGATTGATGGATTGATGGATTGATGGATTGATGGATTGATGGATTGATGGATTGATGGATTGATTGATTGATTGATTGATTGATTGATTGATTGATTGATTGATTGATTGATTGATTGATTGATTGATTGATTGATTGATGGATTCATTCATTCATTCATTCATTCATTCATTCATTCAGTCATTCATTGATTCATTCATTGATTCATTGATTGATTGACTCATTGCTTCCATGTGTTCCTTCTTGCTTGCTGGTTTGCTTGCTTGCCTGCTTGCTTTCCTGTGTGCCTCGTCACTGGCCTCTTTGCTTGAGGGCTTGCTTGCTTGCTTGCTTGCTTGCTTGATTGCGTGCTTTCTTAGCGGCTTGCGTGCTTCCTCGTGTCCATTTTCACTTCTTTTTTCCTTCTTTGCTTGCTTGATTCTTCCTTGCGTCCTGTCTTACTTTCTTGGTTGCTTTTTTGCTTGCTATCTCCACTCAGTAGCCGCTGAACTCCAACTTGTTGCGGCCTCCTGGGACCCCTGACAGTCTCACAACATGAAGCTGTGTGGCTTGCTTCCCCTCTGGTTCCACTTCAAAAAGCACCCACAAGGAGCTTCGTGTCCATAGGACTGATCCAAGGAGGGGCGAGATTTATGCTCGCGCACACCTTGATCACCATACAGGACTAAAATCAACTTCAATGATCACCGCTCCCGACTTCGCAACATGCACGTACTTGCGGCGTGCACGCATGTCGATAAGAAGATCCGTGCATGTGCTTGCAACCCCCATCCTTCACTGGAGACATGGCCAGGATACCTAAAATAATTGTCCTCCCCCCGCCCAAAGTGTGGTTTCCTTATAACAAACGACAAACCCACATTTGCGAGTGGTGAAGGTGCATCCCACAAACCCTGCCGCCCTCAACGCTGGCCTGCCTTCCGCAATGTCTGGCATGGCCCTATGGCCCTATGGCCTATGGCCCTATAAGACTGGCCCTTGAGGGGCCTTTGAGCACTGAAAGCCAAGCGGTTGCTCTCAACTAAAGCCGTGGTGCAGCAAGGGCACCACTGGAGGTCTCGAAGCAAGTGACTCGGTTTCATTTTCATCCGCTCTTTACTTCTCTGAGGCATCGCTGGTGAAACGCCAGTGGACACGCAGGAAAAGGAGTGGCTTGCCGTCCGACGCAAACCAAAACCGAAGTAAAGCAGTGCTCCAAAACCCCTCACAACAGCAGAAATGCGAGAGTATGAGTCCTGAAAAGGAGGTCAAGTTGGAAACCTTTGTGATTTGTTCAGTTAATTACAGTTTGGTCATCTTAAGGGTCGGAGCAACCTAACTAAACAATCCAATGGGAACTTGGAGACTTTGTGCAGCATCTCCGGAATTGACGGCGTCCTATGATCCTCCCGAACAAACCGGCCACAGTGGATGACATCCACGGATAAAGTGATAAGGCAGCGACAAAGCTTGAAGTCTCCGGGAAGGCTGCAGGCTCTCGGCTCGCCACACACACGCCGGCGCGTGAGCGCGGCTGATTTCCTGAGTGGATTGAGGAGTCAGTCGCGAAGATTTGGAGCCCAGGGAGCCCAGGTTTTCACCGGCTTGTGACGAAGACCAGACTCGGCAAATGGGTGGAACACTGCCCCCCACATGAAAGTCTGAGGGGTCAAGGACTTGACTTAGACCTCGCACAAGTACAAGTAAACAAGTGGTGTTGGTGGAACGAGAATATGAAGGAACACCAAAGAGGCTGAAGCCAAAAAGATCCGTCGAGGTCACAGCGAGACGCCGAGCGGTGCCACGTACGATGGTTAAAAATATATTCGTCGAGATCTGAAACCAGAAACCAGCTAGCAGAAACCATCATGAAAGGAAAATCCGCACCCCCCAACCAAAAAAACATATTGTCCTAGAAACCACCATGAAACCACCAAACAATAAGAGCAAACCAGAGGAGCCACCAGATAATCAAGATTATGCATAAAACCAGATAGAACCACAGGAGGACACAAAACACATCCTGAGCTCAGGGCGGTCAGCTCGGGTCCCCCCGCTTCTGCAGCAAGCTGGACACGCGCTCGCGGCAGATGGGGCACCTGCAACTCCAGTAGACCTCCCCATATTTCGCCTCTAAGACAATCAACTCTTCTCACCTTGATTGGGCCAAACAAAGATGTGATGTTTAAAACCACAAAAGGGAACATGTTGAATATGCTAGACTCCGCAGGGGGTGGTTCCTCAAGTGAGAAAATGGTGATCAATATGTCTGGCCTTTGAATGATTCATGATAGCTTTTCCCGTAGGCTGGCAAAGTTGTCCCTTTTTTACATGGTCATTCTATGTTAAGGCATAGTTCCCTGCAAATAAACATAACCCCAAAAGCAACATCAGCCTTTGGAGGAGTCGCCTTTTGGGATTGGACCCCCTTTATGAGTTCTATGTGAATCTGCGAGCTCATCTCCAAGTGGGATATGTTCCGACTTCACAAAAAAAGAGAGCTGAAAGACACCCTGCACCACCTCCAAACAAGATACCATCGGTGGTTTGTCGTCTCCCTCATTGGCTAAAGCGCCCCTTTTTGGGCTTTGTCGGGAATGGTCGGTTTGCCGTCAAAAGGTTTCCCTTCTTTGGTATTTGCCGAGCCTTATTTTCTGTCAAGAGTCTTGGCCCACATAGGACTTCTGACAAAATCCTCGTTTGGTTAACCACCTCTACTGAGGGCCCATGATTAATCACCGCCAGGGTTGGTTGTTTTTTCCGGGCTTTTGGTGCAAGAACTTGACTCAAACAACCAGAACCCACCAGGATTTCCGCCACCAAACAACTACCCCCGCTCGAACATGGGATACACAACCACTGTGCCATTGAATCACTATATATATATATATATATATGTATGTATATACATATTTGTATACAGGGGAACGCCCCATTTCCCTCTGGCGCAGCGATTTGGGGGCGTGGAAACATTATCTTGTAAACATTAAACTGGTTTCTCTCTTCACCCCACACCCGGAAAAAGAAAACAAAGAGGCTATAATTTCCCTTTCGGTTTCCATTTAAACCAATCCCAAGCCACCCAAGCGCATGCGCGCCTGTAAGAGTGGTACTGGATCTGGGTCCTCATCGTCTCCGCGCACCCGCTGCACAGACACATGTGCCTGGCTGGAAGCGTTTGGCCACTCCCCTCGTTGTCCAAGGGTGCAACAATTTCCCGACTTCTCTTGCGCAAACATACCAATTGTACGGACATTCGGGCTCGTAACTTTGTCTCCGGGCTTTGCTAACTGCCATTGTTCAATCTTCCACAAACATATCAAGTCCGGAAACTTGGGAACTGGGGTAACTGAGATAAAGGATCTGCATGGATCTGCAGATTCTGCAAAGTTGCAACACCTGAACTACGAGACGCAAAGTACGAGAGCTACATGGTGAGCTCGTTTCTTGCCCGGCGAAATAGGCAGCTGGTATGACACGAGCAGACAACAAACCGACGCACGCAAGACCCATATTCAACCTGCAACACCCAGACAAAACCTCAGTTGCTTTCTGCTCCCCTGCCAAAAAAAAACTTTTAGTGGTTTAATGGAAAACCAATTAGTTGGCAAAAAGTTAAAGTCCTAACATCCGAGCAAACTGCGCCAAAGAAACGTGGAGCCATGTCTCACGTTTGCGCTCGACTCCACTGACGCAACGTTTAGGAGGGCTTCCAACAGCCAAAAGCGGAGTCTCGGCGTGCCCGGGGTTTGACTCTGCCATTCGAGCTATGCATTGGCCAAACCGAAAAGAACACCTCTCAACTGACTCTTCGAGCTCGCAGCATTGCATGCTGGAAGGCTCTTGGTGGCAAATGGACCACTTTCTGTGAGACCAAAGTGGATTTTGCATGGGATGCAAACCAGATTCAATGAAGGCTTTAATAATTAGGATTCATGCTTGTGCTGTGCGTGTCTCTGCAAGCTCTGGTTTGAACCCTTTTTGGGAATCCAAATCCCCATGTCTACAGCATCACGGCGATTCCCCACACACTTGCAGAAGGTGGACTTTACTAAAACCCATAAGTTTTGCTAAAGCCCTCGTTGGTCTGAACACGTGTCGCGCAAACAGGATTGTGTGTGTGTTCACAATAGGGACCCCTTTCTTTTTAGTTGCACCCTCAAGGTCGTACCCCTGGAATTAGTCTTATGGATGGGCTAAATGGTACAAGTATGCAATTTGCGAATTTGAGGGGGGGGGTGCGACTCTGGAACCCCTCTTCGACATGCCGGACGGTGCGTCTGGCGCTGTATTTGGCACATCAATCCTTTAAGCAGATCTTCCTGCCCCTATGAAGCATGGAGGGGCATACATTAGCTGGTCGGTTTCCGAAACCAGCGCTGAGCCGAGCAGTTCCGTTTGGAACCTCGAGGAAAATGCTTCCCAACAAACACGGACGACTCCACCGCGGATCCGAAGAAGAAACACAAAGATCAGAAACTGCGTGTGATGTTTGTCTAAACCGGTTGCCGTCGAGTTTCGAGTCAGTGTCACAGACTCGCATTCATGCCACAAGAACTTTGGCCCACGAGAATTCGTGTAGGCGTGGCCGGGTCACTGCCATGCCTATGCATTGCGAGTAGATGCATCTTTGGAGTTGCCCATAACCCAGTTGCCCGGTGACCCTAGAAAAAGAATGGGAGCCCGTGTTGCCCTTGCACCATTTTTTATTGAGCAATACAAGCGAGGCACCTTTGCGAGCTTTCGTTTCATCATACTCGCAGAACATAGGACAATCTATCAGCCGCTTCACGCGGCCGGTTGAGCAAATCCGCTTGTGCTATTCCTGCAGGCGTGCGAATATGGTACCACAGAAACGGTTTTGGCTCAACGGCGGGAATCCTTCGTCATGGGCCCTCAGCCCGCGGAAATATCAAGGGTTCCAAAAGGGACTTATATGTTCATGTTGAGCCAAAAAAGCAACACTGTTGGGTGGGTGTGTGTGTGTTTTTGGGGGAAACCCAAAGTGGTGGCTGTCCTTTTGGTTGTCCTTCAACACCACAAGAAAGGGGTACCCGCAAAAAAGACACACACAGGCGTCTCTGTTCGAGACTGATCCGCTCCCTGCCAAAAGTTGACTTGTGGCTGATGGAAAGGCACAATGCAGGAAACCCAAAAAGGCAAAACGTTAAACAGGTAAGCTAAGTCTGGCAATGATCTAATGCTGACACATGATGATTTCGCTTGCCCTCCATAAATCCCCCCACCGAAAACAAGCATGGCTTTGTTTTTTGGAATTGACTTGGGCACGTCTTGTTGAGGTCTTGCTGGTGTTGCTCAGGGGCACCGGCAAACCGAAGCCTGTTTTGAGGTTTCTCATATCCCATCAATCAGCCGCACTGGAGCAGACCCCGAAACCCACTGGCTTTGGGTTCTAAGAGCGTGATTATAATGGTGTATAGTGTATAGTGTATATATGTATATATACACACACATGCGTACTACTTCATGTTTACGTATGCTATGTATACATATATATGTATGTATGTATGTATGTATGTATGTATGTATGTATGTATGTATGTATGTATGTATGTATGTATGTATGTATGTATGTATGTATGTATGTATGTATGTATGTATGTATCATATATGTATATTTTATATTTGTATCCTTTCTGGAGCCAGTGCACTAAGAAAAAAAGCGTTTGGCGCTGAACAAAGCGCACCTGCCTTGCCCAGGCTGGAAACTTCGTACACCTTCGCCTCCACCAAGCTGTGAAGCTCCAAGACTCCTTTGGTCTCTGCCTCACGCTCTGTGCAGAATTGGTTTCTGCGATCCACCCATATGGCCATGGGTCAACATCCCGTACCCTCAGTGACCATCCCAATCCCCACCAAAAAAAACTAAAATGGGTGGTGCACCTTCCCCAAAATGGTATCATTGGTTTTGAGCCACAGCCATACGAAACCGAAAAAACATGTTTCACATAGGGCTGTCCTCAGATCCCCTGCTAAAAGTTTAACTTTAGTGGGTTGCATGGAAACCGGATGGCTGGGAACCACCAACATAACAGTGCTTTGAGCATGCTGCCTAGTTTGCCAAGGGGAAGTGGTTCAGCAGTTGTAAGAGGGAAACCTCAGGGATGTTCAAACTGGTTTGAACATGCTGGCACTTGTAGGCTCGCCGTGATTCGAAACTTCTCTTCTGCGTTTGAGGAGGTGGCTCGATACTTGTTGGGCCTCCGCATGACAAAACCTGCGCAACAGCTTCAAGTTTTACCAACTTTACAGGTAAGGATTGTTGCTGTCCGTACCGCCTGCATCTAGGTATAGCCACAAAGGAATCCCGCAAACTGCAAGGGCCATGCGATGCACCCCTATCCCACAAAATCAAACAACCCCTTTAGGGCGAAATTTGGACCCATTGCACCCACATCAGGTATATATATATATAATATAATATATATATATACACACTATACAGCCCTAAGATTGGCTCAATTTGTAAGGTGTTGGAGCGAACAACATTTGAGCTACATCGGAGTATTTCTGTCCGACTTTCTGGGTCCAAGTTGTTCCCTTTGCACGAAGCAGTGTGGCGGTAGGCCAAGAATCCTGGGATTTTGCTTGCGGAATCGAAATGGAATTTCAAGGATCCCAAAACCCAGCCCATCCAAATCGGGCTAAAGACCATACATCAAGGAGACACCTCCAAAATCGACCAGGGGATAATGAATCTACTGCTTTCTTGCTCGGTCTATGCGCCCCATCAAAACTCATGTGGGCCATGGCCATAGTCATAGCTCCAACTGGAGGCCTTATCATGTTCAAATTCCCTAAGGGGACCACGACCATCCCTACCAACCACAAAAGCGAGCTGACCATACGTAACAAATTGCAAACCTCTCGTTTCAGGCAGTGCCTCCTGGCGCATTCGCCATGTCCTCAGCCGGATGGTGCAGGAACCTTGTTCTGTTCGACCCCCAAACCTGAAACTGTTGAACCAAAGGTGCAATGGAGGTGGACAATAAGGTTCGGGATTGAACCAGTGCCGGAATACCAGCTAATTAAACTCTTTGTAACACCAACTAAAACAAAAGACCAAAGCTGCAAAACCACAACTTGAAGCTTAGCCCTGCCAACTTCCGGCGCCAGATGGAGTTTCATTTTGATGTGGCCCAACAAATAATGGTTTGACAACGTGTTCTAGGGGAAATGCAATTGGAATCCTGCCTTTGCAGGGCTCCAGTTCCTCGTTCAAGAGCCCAAAGGGAAGCTTTGAGTTTGCACTGTTGGGGGATGTTGCTTCAAGGGAAACCAGCATGAAAACGAACTTGGAGTTCACCCTACTCAGGTCTCATTGTTTTTAAGGTACCCTTTTGGGGCTTGGGTTTAAAGGGGAAATCACACTGTCTGGGGTTCCCTAATTTTAAGACAGACCCGTTTTGCGGCACATCCCTTTCGCGCACGGAAGCGTCTCTGTCTGCACAAAGGCGGAGACCATGGCGTCGGTGCCCGCCACCGCCGTCAGCGCCTTCCGCGCCTGGGGCCGAGGTGCTCAGCTTCCGCGCCTTGGACCTTGGGGGGGGAGGGGTGGTTTCCCATGTACCCGCTACAAAAAGAGGGGTCCAAATCCCCGAACCAATCCAAACCGCCCAGTAAGGGGTTCCTGAACAGTGACCCTGAGGCAGACAAAAATTGGTGTCTTTTTTACAGGAAGCCCCTTTTTGGTGGGTTGTGCTGAAAAGAAAGCCAAAAGGAAACCCGCCAGCTTGGCGGGGTCCCAAAAAAGGACACGCTGAAATCGAGCCCTTTGTGGAATCGACTGTTTTAAGTGGGGAACTGCTCGATCCGCCTGCGAAATCTGAAAGATGGTAGGGGGGGTCTGCCGCAGAGGGGCTCCTTCTCTTTTGGGGTTAATATCATTCTCTTGATTGATCCGGGGTCGACAGTAAGTCTGAGGGTGAATAGACGGACTCAAAACCAATACGGGGCCTACCCAAAACCAATACCCATCAACCTATATCCCAGTAAAATTGCCCGGTGCTCATGTGGGTCATGGTGATAGCTATGCCAACCCTTCCGAATGGTTTCTGATATATTTGTGTTTTTCAAGCGGGCTGACAATGGGGGGTTTCTATGTTGGCTCGTTTGAAAGGGGAAGGCCTTCACTTTAGGTCCTTCAACAAAAAGTTCCGTCTGAATCGGGGTAGCCGGACCTGCGTCACACTCGAACACCTGGTAAGGTGGTCTCTACCTCAAAAGCTATGTAACGCTGTGAAACTCAAACGGCCGGATCTCAGAACTTGTTGGTTGGGACTATCCTTGGGGCCCGACTTCGACCCCTGCAACAAGTTTGCTTGCCAGCTGAAAGAGAGTCAACCATCTTAATGTTGGGGTGTGTCTTTTTTTGGGGACTCCGGGGACCCCCTCCCAAAAAAAATGGAGGTGCCCCTTTAAAACCAGAAAAGGGGTACCCCTCCCCAAAAAAAGGACATACGCCAAACCAGCAAAAAAGGGGTACCCTCAAAAAAAAGGACAAACCCGTTTACCTTAAGCTCCACTGACCGCTGGAATTTCTTTAGATCCGAGTCGCAAAGAAGTCTGCCACCATGGAGGCGATGGCAAAGGGCGTCAGCAGATCAGCGCGGATGTAGCCCAGCCTCAGCATCGGTGACCTAAACTGGAACAAACATAGATGGCACTGGTAAGCGGAATACAACCCATCTGAACCAGTAGGCTTCCATCTATGTCAAACCAAACTAATCTAAACAGGACACCTATGAGGCAGAGTCTTTGGCCTTGAGCAACGCAAGAAAATGGCCGGTCCCGGTGTCGAAACCGGAACCGCCGGGGAACCGCGGGAGTCTTCGGCAGGTCTTTCTGTTTTCAGATTGGGCGCAGGGACTCGGTCAAGCCCTTCTGCAGCACCCACACCTGAGCTGGTGAAACTGGAATAGGATCCTACCTCGCCCCCCATCCAACCCACTCCTTGTTGGTTTCCTGCAAATAAGGCATCAATATGGATGCAGGGTGGAGGGATTTGAATCTTAGAGAAACCATCAGCTTCCAAAGAGTTGAAAGGTCTGTTCAGTGTGTCCAGCTGAACACCTGCAACACGATGGTTTTATTTGAACAATTGGCAAGCCTAAGAAGTATGATGTCATGCATCACTCCGGAAGGATACTTGTGCTCCAATGCCATACTATGTCAGGCAACAAATGTGCTCCCCCCCCCCCTCCAAAGAGAAGAGGGACTCAAACAAACTCAGAGGCTCACAAAGCGAGACCGGCGACGCAATCGTTCATTCGGTGTGGCGAGACCTAGACGATACGGATACCTTCCCAAGCCATGCTTAAGAAGAGCAACATGATGATTAAACACTGAGCATGACACCAGCGGGGCGCGGTTGCTAGTTGGAAATGGAAACCTCAGTGTGGATGTGCGTTGCATTCTCTGTGTCTATTGCTTCGTGTGCAAATCGCTTGGCTCAAAACATGTTGTGCACCTTCAATCACATCCCAGCCAAGCAATTGCGGACATGTGTTGGTCCAACTACCTCATGCAAAACTCAACAAGCCATCACATGTTTCAGGTCAACCAAAAAATAATTAAGCGGTTTGCGCATTCCGACCTACAACAAGCTGGAACAACTAGTATAGAAATGCAATCATGAAACCAACCACAGCACACATACTCATCAAATTTGCGCAAAGTAATTGCGTTCAGCTGGCACGCCTGTCCTAGCGAACCTAACGCTCAGTTCCCTTCAGGCTTCCTTTGGGCATTCGGACCATGGCGTTCCTTTTACCGAGTCCTTTGGGAAAAGCAAAGCTCGCTATAATTGGTGAACCTTACCTGATAGACATCAAGCACCTAGAGTGATTAGTGGAATTCTCATTGCTGCAGCCCAACTCAGATTCTGGTGTTTAGGTGATTCGCATTGAACAGAAGGGTTACGTTGAATAGAAGGGTTAACGTGCATGCATGAGTGTGTCTGAAAGTGTTGCCAAGCATGGCACACAAGGGATTTCATGCATGGGTGTGTGTATGTGTGTCAAAATGAGCAACCCACTCAACTCCCACGTTATTCTTGTGGTGTCCCACTTAAAACCACACAAAAACGGGTACCAACTCTGCACCCACACGGCACAAACCAAGCGCCCCGAGGCACGAGCAAGGCCGCAAGCCCGGCTGAGGCGAAGAGGCCCCGGAGGCCATACTCCACCCAAACCAGGCGGTACAGGCGCCACCGGCCCTTCTCACCTAAGGATTTGTGTTCGAGAAACCAAAACACACGGACACTGGCCAGGGATTTTAGCAGGCTTCCTTAAACACTGGAACGGGAGTTGCCCCCCTCGGTTCAGGGGCCAAATCCCAAGAGGTCCGCTCTTGCGCCTTAATTTGGGCCTCAGGCCGTTCGCTTCATGAGCCTAATGACGGCAAACGCCCAAATAAGGCCAAACAGGGGGGGGAGAAAAAAAAACATACCTGAAGCATTCAACGTGCCATATTTTTAGGTAAACAAACAAAAAAACAACAAAAAACTCGAATTGCTGATTTCTGCTCGACCCCCCCAAAACCGCTAGCTCCCGAGAAAATGCTCGATGAAATCCCCTTCTTCCATCCGGAGGAAGGCGGGCAATTGCTACGCGTTTTCTTTTTGTTTTGCACTCGTTTGCGGATACTGTATTTGCGCTCATGTTGCGGAAATTTGCGCTTGTTTTGCACTTCGATTCCTGCCGACCGATTATCTTGGAGGACCGGTCAGCCCGCTTTTGGCAAAAACGCTCGAAGCAAGCAACAGTGTACGTTTACCATATTTGTGTGACGACCCTTGGTTTTGCAATATGTTTGGGCTACGGCAGAAATTTAGGTATCGAAGGAACGCTCCAGGTACAAACATGGCCCCTGGCAACGGGAAACCAAAGAACATGTTTTACCAGGCATCTACCCTTGTGGTGTGATCATCTTACCGGAATGGCTCGGAGCACCAATACGGGGGTATTTTGAAGTTTCAAAGCAAGAGAAAACAACACATTTCGCGTGTATCCCCCCATGCAAAGGCTAGAGCTCAATCCCGGGGTGTCACATCGAGGTTCTGGGTTTTATGTATAAACAAAACAGCACTCATTGGGCTTCCTCGCGGCGACATAATATGGGGCTATCTCAAAATAGAAGACCCCCAAAATGTGTGGTTCCCTTCAAACCAACCCAAACAAGGTCAACCCCCCTTTAAAAACACGTGCATATACATATATAAATATATATATATATGCATGTATTATAATGAACTTGTAAGCAAATGTGGCGCCCCTCTCCGACGTCGCGTGCCCATCGGCTTTGTTTTCTTGGTGACCTGAGCAAAGACGAGGCGCCGCTGTCAGTGGAGGTGATCCGATAGCCGGTGTGCATACCTCCGAGCGAATTGGGCTGGCCGACATGTTGGGCCCTCGTCATGTTGGCCGCATCTTTTGACTTAAGCAGGCAGGTTTTCGGGGTGCAACTTTGCCAGGGCTCCGGATCTAGAATGGGACGACCCCACTATTCATCGGGTGAATCCTGGGCTCCCTCTTGCTCAGAACCCGCTTACTTGATTTAAGCCTTGAAGTCTGACGCTTGCCGTTTGTGTTACCTCAACAAACATAGACCAGCCTCCCCAACCACTACGTTTTGGACAGCACGGTTTTGGGTTCTGAACACGGAAAAACTGGACGCGTGGATTCTTCCCAAGATGCCCAAGGACAGGTACAGTGTGGCTGCAGCCATAGCCAGCGCCAGGATGCCGTCCCCCAGGAGCTGCTGGAAGGTGGCCTGGCGGGAAGTAGCATCCGGAGTGTCTTGGCTACCAGTTTTTCTGTTTGTTCGTAGGGAACCGCCTCGAAAGCGGTTTCCGACATGCATCCCAGCCTGAATGATGTCCAAAGGGTCCGCAATTGAAAACTCATGCCCACTGTCATTCCAAAAGCGATGCATAAAGAACCAAAGACGGTGAAACGATGGGTGTCGCTTGAAAGGGAGACCAAGTTGGTGGTTGTCCGTTTTGTTTCCCAAACAACCTCATGGTACTATCGGGGCATATCCTTGGCACCCTTTGGGCCCTTCTGGTAGGTTCTCTCTTGCAATGGAAGGGTACCTCATGGAAACCTAACATATGCTCACGTCCAAAAGCATGCGTAATTACCTTGTTACACACATTGTAGCAGTGCTTTGTCATATCTTTGTTGGGTTACACAACCAAGGAAAGGAGTACGACCTTTGAACAGCCCACATACCTGGCATGAAGGCAAATAAACAAGAGCCTGACACGAATGGACGTATCAGCACATAGCAGTCTGCGAAAACTCCTGCCACACTCCGAACTGCTCAACCCCCACATAGAACGCCGACAGAATGAGAAATGGCGCTCACATGCTCTCCTCTCCCCAGCATTTCCATCATCCACTCTGAAATCTTTTGGAGACAAATAGAGAGGGAACAGGAAAGTGATGGTGGCCTTCGGAATCTTTGTTAGGCCACATCCATAACTTTCTCATCACTTTCTACTCATAAAATATGTCTGTCTTTCGCTTGTGATTCTGAGCCTCTAGTATCGTATTTGGATGTTAATTCTATCTATCGCTTTCTTGTTTACACGGCTGGTCCTATTTTCTCCTGATCAGCTCACAAAGATTTATTAATGTTGGCTCAGCTTCTATAGCCATCATATGTCGTTTCTAATAAGAAGTTTGTTAGACATATTCTTTAATGGAATTCTACTATAGAAACATATATTATCATATTATGTCATATCTTATTCATTTCTATCTTGTATATTATTGACTTTTGGATTTACTATCATACCCCTTCCCTTCTGTACAAGCTTCTTCGTTGTAGGCTCTTGTTTCAGGAATGCGGCTTGTAAACGATCTGCCTATGCTGACCAGAGTTGATCCAGCGGCCAGAACCGTCCTAGGCCATGTTTATGTTCAGGGGTTCCCAATGAGAAAACATGTGGGGCTCTGAAAAAGACACACCCAAATTGTTCCAGTAGATCGTGAAAAGGACCCTTTTTTCCCAAAGACAAAACCATGCCTCTAGCCGGTTGTTTGTTGACGTTAAGCTTGGGAAGAGCGTGTTCCTGGTCAACAAGTAGTTGGGACATCTCTTGAGGCTTTTCCGGGACACCCATTGGGCCATTCCTATGACTGCGAGTCGGCTGAGCGGACAGGGGTCGGCCAAATCCGAACACCAACCGAGATTGTACTATATTCTGGGCAAAATTGATTCATTGGAAACGAGAAATGACTAGGGCGTGCACTGTAGAGCTCGTGTTGGCTCAAGTGAGGAAAGCAATCGCCGTCTTACCCAGACATTCAGTGGCCATGGCAAAAAAGGCACGCTTTTTTGGTGGATGATTTTGAAGGGACAAATAGGGGACAACATAAGCGCACGGTCCGAGCGGCAAAAATCACCATGTAGATGGGAACCACTTGGAAAGTGGACAGCATCAAGAGCCATCCTCCAGCTTGATTGCCGGGAAACATCGCCTGCGTTCAGATGTGTGTGTTGGTGTGTGCGTGCCTGTCTTTGAGGGAAGACACCAGGAGCACCACTTGTGGGGGGCCCAATGTGTATTTTGACGCATCAACTCTCT